>JAODAL010011660.1:0-98886 GCA_025379985.1 Phyllomedusa bahiana | reverse complement strand
GAAACAGCAAACACCACCATTCAATGGGGGTACCCTTTTTGGGGTGGTTCCTCTGCCAGGTAGGTATGGTGTTCTAGGGCAAGTTTTAGAGCTATTGAAAACCACTTTGCCTTTATTTAGTTCATCTCTTTCATTGTGGACTTGGTATGCTGTTATCCAATACTGGAGGCGAACAAGTGGAAATGACTAACAAACTATTCATGTCTGATGGTTTCCATGAGGAGGATTTGAGATCCTGGTGAATCATTGGTTCTGTGAATCAATTTTCTCATTGATCCCATTAGATATTTGTTTTGTATATGGACTTGTTTCAGGTGTCAATTGACAACTGTTTTGGTGGGCACTTTAGAAATCATGTTGTAAAGATTATTGATTTTTAATTCGACATATAAGTTCAGTTTTAGTCAGTATTAATATCAGTAACTTTGGAAGGGAAGATCTCTCCTTAAAGGGGATGTCTCATGTCGAGAGTTAAGCCTACCTTTGTCCTGTTTTCATTCTCTGATTTTTGAAAACGAGGGCGGGCTTGCATTTTCTTCTAACCTCCTCCCCTCCCTTTCCCCCTAGGTGACGTCATCACTGTGTCCTGTTTCGCTCCCGCTGCTTGCGTAATTCATTCTGCTAAGCAACGGGAGGCGGGAGCTTCCATGATCAAGATAAACAATAGACAATAAATAGTTAGAAGTTTTGTCCTGATCCTGAAGTTACCTCTAACTCCTGCCTGCATTCCTCTCCAGTGATTTATTTGCATCCATGGAGAGTGGATGAAAACAGTTGCGTCCGGCACTTATCTTCTGGGTCATAAAAACCCACATCTTTCTACAGTGAGTATAGCTATTTGTAACACTTCAACAACACCTGCCTTTTACTATCACACTCCCCACATGTGTAAGGCAGTAATAAATCATTAGCAGAGACATTAGCAGCCCAGCGCTTCAGCAGTTAACTCGGGAGGGGAGGAGGGGAGTGACAGGCAGCCAGCTGAATGCCGTAACTCACTGCTCTGTGTGCTCTGTGCTGAGAGCAGGAAGACAGGACGGAGAAGAGAGGGAGTGCGCCTGGGTGGGAACGAGCGCGCTCCCGCCCCGCCCTGTATGAAAAAAACCAGGAGCCGGCACCCTATAAGAAAGAACAAGCAGTCGGTGACCATAGGGACCTGAGCAGGCTCAGGTGTCCCTACAGAAGAGATATCTGGAAAACAGTGGGACAATGGTAATTGATCTACATTGGAAAGTTGATTGTTTTTTTAAAGATTTTTTAAAGCTAAAAAACCAATCTTTGTAGTGAGACAACCCTTTAGGAAAGAGCACCGAACGAACGGCTTGTAGAGTTTTTGTTTTGCCTTTTCGCCCTCTACTTAGCATCTGCATATCACAAGGCATTATGGGAAAGGGGCTGAGAAGCCCACAGCGCCATCAGTAACTTTAGAATCTGTAATTTGGCTTGAAAATTAATGACTGGACAATTGTATTTAGGTGAAACCTAAGTTTACTGCTTTCACTTGATCCAGGCTGCATCTCGACTTATTGCATGCTCATTACCCTTCTCAGCCTCAGTTTTCCTCCCTTTTTTGATCTGTGGGAAGTTAACCCCAGGAAGCACCAGGAAGATGGCAGAAGCAGAAAGAGAATTTACACTTTGTAATTTTTCTCTTAATCCCTACAAGTAATTGTAGGAGCATGAGCCAAATTTTTGTTCCGGTGGTACCATTGCCTTGTAATTGTGCACTCCCTTGTTTCCTATTACTTCTAGGCTCACCTTTACACACCTGATGATCGTGTCCTCTTGTTCATGCATACTGAGACAAGGTGTTTCAGACTTACCACAAGATGAGTGGACTTAGGCTACATTCATACAACAAGTAAAGTTTACTTGTCAGATTCTGACATTGAAAACTGCATCGGATTACGTGGTTTTCAACAAGTATTTGACATGTTATTGCATATGGATTTAGAGTATTCTTTTTACTCACGGTTTTTTAGTCCCATTCATTTCTATGTAGTTTTGAATGCGGACCCACATTAAAAACCACACACAAATGTTTTCACCTCATTTTACACAAGGTTTTTAGCCATCCCCATTGACATCAATAATAGATTTCCACACGTTTTCCGCATGGATTCCGACTTGAAATACGCGTTGTGTGGACAGAGACTTTACCAAATCCCTTGTGAGATTCTTCTTGGATGCCGCTCATGCTGTCATTCCTCAAGAGTGGAGGTCTACACTCACCGGCCACGTTATTAGGTACACCATGCTAGTAACGGGTTGGACCCCCTTTTGCCTTCAGAACTGCCTCAATTCTTCGTGGCATAGATTCAACAAGGTGTTACAGCAATGCTCAATTGGTCCCAAAGGGGGCCCAAAAGAGTGCCAAGAAAAATGTTCCCACACATGACACCCCCAAAACCACCAGCCTGAACCGTTGATACAAGGCAGGATGGATCCATGCTTTCATGTTGTTGACGCCAAATTCTGACCCTACCATCCGAATGTCGCAGCAGAAATCGAGACTCATCAGACCAGGCAACGTTTTCCAATCTTCTACTGTCCAATTTCGATGAGCTTGGGCAAATTGGAGCCTCATTTTTCCTGTTCTTAGCTGAAAGGAGTGGTACCCGGTGGGGGCCCTTCTACTGCTGTAGCCCATCTGCCTCAAAGTTCCGTACTGGTGCTTTTCAGAGATGCTCTTCTGCCTACCTTGGTTGTAACGGGCGGCTATTTGAGTCACTGTTGCCTTTCTATCAGCTCGAACCAGTCTGCCCATTCTCCTTTTGACCTCTGGCATCAACAAGGCATTTCCGCCCACAGGACTGCCGCTCACTGGATGTTTTTTTCTTTTTGGGACCATTCTCTGTAAACCCTAGAGATGGTTGTGCGTAAAAATCCCAGGAGATCAGCAGTTTCTAAAATACTCAGACCAGCCCTTCTGGCACCAACAACCATGCCACGTTTCAAAGGCACTCAAATCACCTTTCTTCCCCATACTGATGCTGGGTTTGAACTGCAGGAGATTGTCTTGACCATTCTACATGCCTAAATGCACTGAGTTGCCGCCATGTGTATGGCTGATTAGAAATTAAGTGTTAACGAGCAGTTGGACAGGTGTACCTAATAAAGTGGCCGGTGAGTGTATAACAGTTCTCTTCATGAAAAAATGGGTGTAATTCACATGGCTAATTTGGACGCCTATTTTTCAGCGTCCAAATTGGCTTCATATACTCATCTGAAAACTGGCTTAAATTTTGCAGTTTTCAGTTTTTGTTGAAATTTTTGATAAGGTTTTTGAGATGCCTGTTTTTGACACAGTTTTTGACATAATTTTATTCTGACATTCAAATTTTGAACAAGGTTGGTTTTTGGGTGAGAATCTGCATCCAAAAATGTGTCAAAACCTCGCCAACAATGCACCACACTTGTGGATGAGGTTTTGGACAAGGTTTTGAAGCTCCGAATTAATTTCTATGGGCATTTTACTTGTGGAAAACACCTCAAGAATTGACGTGTCAAGTAAAATGCGTGTAAAGAATGCATCTTTTATTATGATTTTATTTGTAATCATGTAATTAACTTAATAAAAATGTATATGCTATTTACATTTTGGCAGTGTTTTTGTATGTGTTCTTTGTTGGTGATTCTATATTTTGACTTGCCCTTTTATGGTGACTTTGTATTGTTTGCCCAATGTAGTATTGGTGTTTTCCATACACTTACAGTGTAGCGGGAAGGTAGCTCATGTGGCATACAGTGACGGCGCTCACGTTGTCCCTTTAAGACTGGTTCATGCCTGTTGCCTAACCTCAGCCTGAAGTTGCAACTGAATCAACCTGAGCTCTGAACCTGTGTCAAATCAATGACTGAGGCGAGGTATTTAAACCAGTCTGTGGGCTTTATGCCTGTAACTGCTTCTGTATCCTGGCTCTTTTCCCTTTTGTTGTTTGCAGCTCAATTTGGTTACTGTGGGCTCTCTTGGTAGTCTCTTATCTAACCTGACTTCTCATGTTTTTGTCTGTTCTACCTAGTTTTTCTTGTCTTTCTTCTCCATTTGCATTTGTCTTCCTACACCTCTTTGGTGAGGCAACCTGGGTCTCTAGCCAAGTCCATCCTGCTTTGTGAAATTCTTGAGGGAGTCTAAGACTCTGCCTCCCAGATGGTGTCTGACATCAGTTTAGAGTGGGCTTCCTTTGTTCTGCCTGTTTGGAGAATTGCATGTCTGAAATTCCAGTCTGGAAAATGCCTTATTGGCAATGTCATAACAATTTCACCTCCTAGATGCCACTGTCAAAAGTGACTGCAGAATTTAGGTGGTTGACAGAAAAAAGAAACTCCCTCTATCACTCATTGGCGCCCCGATGGGTGTCAGTGACTAACATGACACCTGGAAGCCAAATAATAGCTTCCCCATCTGCCATGTACTGAAGCCATTGACAGGGCCTACCTGGCTGCCTGTCACAGTTATAATACATAGCAATACAACAATTTATTGCTATTTATTATAAAAGATTAGTTGGACTATAGGAACAGAAAAGCAAAACTAAAGGGGGTATGGAATCCATTAAATGATTGACACCAGCAACGCCCAACTAGCACTATTAACTACATTGGGGTTCATTGGGCTTCTTTCATGGTGTCTATCATTTGAATGGAAATAATAGTGCTGCATGTTATGCTGTATTTTCTGTTTGCTTATTCTAAGATGATACATGCTGTATTTTCTGTCATTGTAAGCGGAATCTGTGACAGAGGCACCAACACAGATATGGAACTTATTCTATTAAAAACCATTGAGTTTAAAAATGTAAACTTACAACAACACATATTAATTTTTGTCTGGATTATTCAATAAATCTTTAATAATTCAGTTTTTAAAAAAAAAAATACAACTTTGTGTTCTGTACATTGAGCCTGTATGTATAAGATAAATCTTCATCCTATGTATACTGTATAGTATTTGCACTTTGTAGTTATTTTACAATGATCGGCTACCATATGTACTGTAGATAATGGATATGGCTTTGTCTAGATTAGCATCACTAGAAGTGGGTCATTAAATGATTGATAGGGCTATAATTATCCTACATGACGGATGTTATCACATTTCCAATAACTCTTGGATAGAAATGATATGTTACAATTAGTGGTGGTTACAGTTACTTGATGTATGAGGCATGTTATTTATTGTACCAGATTAAATATATAAGTGACAGCATTTGAAGATGGCTTAGTGATGAAAACACAAGATTATCCCATGGTTGGTTCCCAAGTATAGATCAGTGGCAGTTCAACCTGTACCTAAAGACCAGAAGGACAGAAAGGTTACTAGGGATATATGGTTTGACAACCTTAAGCCCATAATGATGAAGTTATTTTCAGATTTTTGTTTATTGGTTTTTTCATCTTCACTTTCCACAAGCCATTAATTTTATTTTTATGTCAACATAGCAATATGAGGGCTTGTATTATACTGGGATGCCTGAAGCCCACCAATGGAGTTGACTCTTGGGGATCACCGGTGGAGGTGACTCTTGGGGCCCACCGGTGGAGTTGACTCTTTTGGCCCACCAGTGGAGTTGACTCTTGGGGCCTACTAGTGGAGTTGAGCCTTGTTCCCACCAGTGGAGTTGACTCTTAGAGCCCATTCTACAGCTACTGTATATGACTACACATGCTTCTTGCTTTCTGTCTTTTCTCTGTTTCATCTCCTGTTTTTTTGCAGGAGAAGTTTCATATGTTAGTTATAAGATTTAAAGCCATTAGTTTTATTTTTATGTCAACATAGCGATATGAGGGCTTGTATTGGACTGGGATGCCTGAAGCCCACCAATGGCGTTGTCTCTTGGGGCCCACCGGTGGAGGTGACTCTGGGGGCCCACCGGTGGAGTTGACTGTTGGGGCCCACCGGTGGAGTTGACTCTTTTGGCTCACCGGTGTTGACTCTTTTGGCTCACCGGTGGAGTTGACTCTTTTGGCTCACCGGTGGAGTTGACTCTTTTGGCTCACCGGTGGAGTTGACTCTTGGGGCCTACTAGTGGAGTTGAACCTTGTTCCCACCAGTGGAGTTGACTCTTAGAGCCCATTCTACAGCTACTGTATATGACTACACATGCTTCTTGCTTTCTGTCTTTTCTCTGTTTCATCTCCTGTTTTTTTGCAGGAGAAGTTTCATATGTTAGTTATAAGATTTAAATCACGATGTAATTTATGGGAAATTTGTAATTTTCTGGTTTTGGGCATGTTTCTTTTTTTACAATTTGAACTATATGTGATAAATAATGTAATATTGTGTTAGCTTAGACTGTTATGGACGCAATACCAAGTATGTTAATTTTTTGTAGCTTTTTATACAATGAATGGTTATAAAAGGTGTTCTTTCAATTTTTTGTATTGCGTTCCTTCATATGCGATCACATTATTGCTTGTATAATATACGACAGTACCTTCCTACTGTAGTATAGTAGGCAGGATATAATATGAGCACACCCATGGTCGACCGTAAGGCCTTCATTAGGCCCCCTGCTGCCTTTCCAGCGGCTTAGATGCTGTGGTTACCTTGACATCTCCATCTAAGTGGTTAAATGGACTGGATCTGAATTATTTACACCTCTGCCCCCTAACAGCGAGTGCTGTAACTAACAGCAAGCACTTGCCATGTATATAGCGGGCTCAGTCAGTGAGCCCGTTATATAAATACCTCATTAATGCCTCCATAACAGATATATAGATTGAACATTATGGGATTAAAGGCTGTAGTTCCCAATAGCAAGCACACTGTCTATAATAAAGCCAGGCTCGAACTTAACGGACAGCACAGAGTACAACTCTTACATCCTTACTTATATTAGGCTTCCTTATTCTTCTATTTTAAATGGGTATTCTCATCTCATCCCCCAGACACAGTGTCCTGTATATGCTCTGGCTGCAGGTAACAGAAGTGGCTGCACATATATCGCAGAGCACCACCATGGTCACCTCTCCATTCCCTGCAGTAGGAGCAGGAGGAGGACTGGGATTAGGGGAATGAGATGGGAATAACCCTTTAGAAAGATATTTCCATTAATGGCACTGGTTTCCTAAACGTCCAACACCAAATGAAGCTTGTGAAACAATACTGACATGGTTCTATGTTAAAATTTATACTTTTTAATTACTCCTCTCCCCCATGGATTTGTGCAAGATTGTGGAAGTACTACATTACTTTGCACAAAGCTACTTGTAACCCATGTCGGACTGGGGTGCCTAAGGCCTACAAGTGGAGTTGTTTCCTAGGGACCATCAGTGGAGTTGGTCCTTGGGGCCCACCAGTGGAGTTGGACCTTGGGGCCCACCAGTGGAGTTGGTCCTTGGAGCCCACCAGTGGAGTTGGTCCTTGGGGCCCACTAGTGGAGTTGGGAATTGGGGCCCACAATTGGAGTTGGTTATTGGGGCCCACAAGTGGAGTTGGTTCTTGGGGCCCACCAGTGGAGTTGGTTCTTGGGGACCACCAGTGGAGTTGGTTCTTGGGGACCACCAGTGGAGTTGGTTCTTGGAGCCCACCAGTGGAGTTGGTTCTTGGAGCCCATCACTGGAGTTGATTCTTAAGGTCCACCAGTGGAGTTGGTTCTTAGAGCCCACCAATGGAGTTGGCTCTTGGGGCCCACCAGTGGGTTGGCTCTTGTGACCCATTCTACAACTACTGTAAATGGCTGCACATGCTGCACAGGACCTGCACTCTGCCTCTTGCCTCTTTTGCTCTGCTTTTCTCCCTGAAAAGGTCCCACCATGCCCAGGGGCCCACCAAAGGTTTTCCCTACTCCCCTGTGGGCCAGTCAGAGCCTGCTTGTAACCTTAGATCATCTGTACATGCAAATTGTTTTCATCTAATACAAGCTGACCAATACTCAATGCTGGACGTAGCCTTTGGCAACTCAAACAAAAACAAAGGCAAAGTTGCACATGGGCAAGAGGTTATACTCATGAAAGACACAATACAGAAAACTATAATGTGGGACAGATACAGTATATGCAACTTTTAATACTGCATGTACGGCCAGCTGTCACTTCCCTTAGAGATTTTGTTTTTTTGACAAGGGTTTCAGAATCTGGACCAAGAAGGGGTTGTCACTATGAAACCTTTTTAAAATATCCATGCTATAATATAGTATATGGGCATTGACTGCTTCAATTCCCCTTGACATTGCAAGCTAAAGTATGAACATGGAATAGATTCCTTACCAGATCCATCTTTGGTCTAAACCTGGGGATAGTTACCACCAGTTACTAATGTGAATGCAATGACAGGACCATATTAGTTATAGCAGGAGACTTATAGTGCTTACGGTTCACCACCTACACTCCAGCCTTGTCATTGTCCTAAACTGCTCCAAATCAATTGATTGGAGACCTTCCACAGCTATAGGAACCTGGAGCTGTTTCACCATAGCTGACCTCATAGGTCGATCTGAGTTTCTTACAGAAGGATTTGGGAAATGAACAATGGTTTTGTCACTAATGATCTAACTCAATGACAAACAGTAGAGCAACGTATTACAGAAGACAAACAGGTGAGCTTGGATTTATTTGTGCCATCCAAAAGATGAGGCTCCCCAGCACAATAGGGGTCCGTATGGTGAGATAAGGCAGCGAATATGCCAGGAGGAGCATTGCCAGGCTTATGGTTCTACTATTGTTTTCTAGGGTCAATAGATAATCGTTCCCCAAGTTTTCGAATTAGTTCTGCAAGGTCTTCTGTGTTGTGAGTCTTCTCTTCTAGGAGCTCATAGCGAAGACTTGAAATATCTTGTTTTATTTCCTTAAGTTCGCCTGTAAAGAGCAATGATGATAATTGTGGGTTTTGCAAATATAAACTTAAAGGTCATTTCATAGAATATATGCATGGTTCAGCCATAACATTAACACAGCCTAATATTGTGTCATAAACCGCTCTGACCCATCAAGACATGGCCTCCACAAGACCTCTGAAGGTGCCCTGTGGTATCTGGTACCAAGGCGGCATCAGCTGATTCCTTACATTTTTTAAGTAGTGAGGTGAAGCCTCCATGGATTGGGTTTGATCTTCTAGAACATCTCACAGATACTCAATCATATTGAAGATTGAGATCTGGGAAATTTGGAGGTCAAGTCATTGGGGGACATATATGAAAACTGTCGCAGACTAGACAGTCGTACTTCTCAGTAGGTTAGTGCAGCATTTGTCAGTATGTATGAAAGTGTTGCAAGGAAGTTCATAAATTTGGTGCTTTGTAAGTGCCATGTTTGATGCGCCAGAAATGTGTAGAAAGACTTAACAGGATTCCTGGCAGACAGCTGGGGCCATGCTCAACAAACTGTTATTGCCAATAGGCCAAAAAATTGCAATTATTTCCCAAATAACACCACTAAAGTGATAGAAACTATTGTTTGACCATTATAAAACAAAATTATATAAAACTATAAAACTAATACAGCATCTACCATAAATCTTGTTCTCAATCGGGTATTTACAGAGTTATCGTGGTAGTATCAGTGATTATAAAGATATCACAGCTGGCTAGAAATAAAATTAAAGTCACTAGAATAGTATCTTAGTGGATATAAACTATCGTAGTGATCTTGCTTGGCGAACCTCAGGTCCCAGCGAGACCTCGGGAGTCAGCTAATGCCATATCTAGAATGTAGGCTGAGACAAGGAAAATTAAATTTAAACAGTGATCGATATCTGATTAAAATTTATTGAATTTATAACAGGAGAAATGAAATCTATAAAAATTTTAAACGTTGTGGAAAGTGGATACAGCGCCCAAAAGTCTCAGGAATATTGCGCAACACGCTTCCTAAGATCTTGTGCAGACAAAAGTGTTGGGATGTCGGAAGTGCGGGCATTTTTGGCATAAAACCTTTCATACATATGTCAGACAGGGCCAACGACAGTTTTTTTTGGGGACTTGATGTCAGAAAACTTGCGAAGCCCAGTTCATTCATGTCCCCCATTTTCTTTAACTGTTTTTTATACTCCTCAAACCATTCCTGAACACTTTTTGCAGTGTGGTGGAGTATTATCCTGCCAAAAGAGGCCACTGCCAAAGAGGGGTAGACTTGCTCTATACAATGTTAGGTATGTTTAAGGCTCTATCCACATCTCATTTGTACCACAGGTTCTGCTGTTGGCACACACAATGAATATGGCCATAGGCCCCATGTATCCAGCATATACCAAGCTAGTACTCATCAGCATAACTCTTAATTGTAGTGTACAGAATAGAATATTCTGCTGCACTTTTAGAAAAAAAAGTTTACTGCGTAGTATATATGTTTTTAAGTGGGTGTCAATGCCTGACATAGGCCACTGTACACTTATATGGGGAATACCCCAACATAAACTCCCAGGATCCACTGTCTTGCTGACATGCCTTCTTCCCACAGTGCATCCTGGTGGCATCACAATGACACACCTGCACCCAGCCATTCACAAGAAGCCAAATAAAATGAGATTCATTAGTCTAAGGTCACCTTTTTCTATTGCTTCATGGTCCAGTTGTGATGCCCATATGCCCAATGTTGATGGCACTGATATGGGGCTAGCATTGGCACAGATCCTTATGAATGCCCATTTCTACTGTTTCCAATATGTCAACTTCAACAGCTGACTGCTTCCTTCTTTTTTTTTTTTTATCAAAATATTTTATTGAGTGAGAACAGTTTATACATCAATCATTACAGTGTGTCATACATGTACAAATCACAATATGTTGACATTAACCTGTGACTATCCTAATACACACATGTGGTTTCTGTCAAATCACATCCTGCCTCTCATCTCCATTTTTTTTATTAATCATTTCTCCTAACCAAGACTCTCGCTTTTTTCACATTTTCTACCCAAAAAAACTTAAAAACCCTCAACTCGCCCCTTTAAACTAAAACTGATGTGTCTATCTTGCCTTACTTCTCTTCTAGCCTGTCTCCCACCCAATCTTCCTAGGGTTCCCGCCTTTGTTCTTCAGATAGTATGCTGGGGTACCTAAATGGCTCCACTATGTCACTTATTTCTTGATTATCGAATGAATCCAAATAAAATTTTTTCCACTTCTCAAAGAAACCCCCTGCCTTTTTTTTTTTTATTACTTTCCCCCGTCTTTTTCCGGGGAAGAAAAAAGCTTTTTCCCGGGGTCCCTCTCCCCCTCTCCCCCGTTTGGGGTTCCTTCTCCAACCATTTGGCCCAAAAAAATCCCCCTTTTTGTGGGTTTCCCAGAACTTTAGGGGGGAAACCCCCCTTGTGTTTGCTAAGAATATTTTCCCCCTCTTCTTTTCCCCCTCGGGCCCAAAAAATTGTGGAAATTAAACAAAGGGTTGACCGGGGGTACTGAAATTTCCAAACCCCCCTCTACAAAAAAACAAAAACCAAACCTCCCCCCAGTACCCCTTGCCGGGCCTGGGACATGGAAACTTTAGAATGTAGAAAGACCCTCCTGTCCTCTTCCATTTTGGTTTTTTCGGACCTTTTTGGCCGAGGGTAAAATTGAATCATATATTCCCTCTAGGGAGCCTTTTAAAAAAACACCTCCCCACCCCTTGGGTTTATCGTAGCGGACCAAAAATTGTTTTCCTTTTTCCTTTAATGATTTTGTCCCCAAATTATCCCTCGTCTTCTAGCTCAATCCCATTTTTTTTTAAATAATTTGGCACTGCCCTTGGGGGCCCGACCAAATGACTGCGGGTTTGGGCATAAATTTTTGGGGAACAAGGGCCCCTTTTTTTCCCCCGGGAAATTTTTTTATAATCCCCTTTCAAACTCCTCTGGGTCAAAAAATTTTTTTCCAATAAAATAAAGCTTGGTTTTAAGATATTTTTTACTTGAAATTTGATATCGTTGTTTATTTTTAGTGTTACTTTCCCCCCGCTATTTCCCCTTTCCCCAGACATCATTTTCCCCCCTTGGTTTTAATAAATTTTCCTCAAATTAAAAGTATTCCTTTTTGTTTTCCACTCCTCGAAAAATTTTTTACTCTCCCGGGCCGGGGGTAAAATCGGGAAAAAGGAACCACAGTGGCAAAAAGGCAAACATGGGGTTTAATTTATATTTTTTTCTTATATGCCCCCAAATTTGCCCCCCCGGTTTTTAAAAAATTTACCGGGGTTTAAATTTTTAAAATTTTTCTGGTTGTTTGCTAAAAAGGCGAAATTAACTGCCCACCAGATCCCACGGGTCCGGGCCTGTTTTTTCCAATTTGGGTTTTAGAAATTTTCCCGTCCCATGCCCCCCCCAAATCTGGGGGGCCATGTCCCCCAAAATTTGGGGTTTGGTTTTTTTTACATTTTTTCGGGTAGCTTCCCCCCCCCTTCCCCCCCTTTCCCCCTATGATATTTTTCCCGATTTTTTTCTTGCCTTTTTTAACCCCTCCAGAGAACTTTGAAAAACCCCCCTTTTAAGCTTTGACATCCTTATGTTTTAAGGGAGTACGGGTTTTAATTTTTTTACGGATATAACAATCGGGCCCAAACCTTACCATTTTAATCAGGTGTATGGGGGCCCCAAATGACTGAATTTTGGAATTTTCCATTTTCTACCCTTTTTGGTAATTTTTTTTGAAAAATTGGGTATATAATTTAAATTTTTACACAAGCTTGCTTTTTTTCCCCAAAATTTTAAAAACCCCCAAAATTTTACGTCAGATGCGAGGTTCTTTTTTTCCCCCCTAGTTTAAAAGCTACCCTCTGGGGTTTTCCCCTTCCCCAAACCCAGCAGAAATTTTGACTTTTTTTTTTATTGTTTTTGTAACCCAAAAAAGGGACCCAAAAAATGTTCCGGGCATTTCCCGACCCCTTTTTCCCAGATCCCTTCCCTTTCGGGGAGGGGTAGAAGAGAATTTTTGTCTGCAAAAGCAAAAAATTTTTTGAGCTCTCTATTTTCCCCCCCGAATTGTTAAAAAACCCTGATGTCTTCAGTTTGCAAAAGCTAGGGGTTTTCCAAGCTATATTAAAGGGGGAAGTGGGGGGGGGGGGGGGCCACCCCTGTTTTGGGTTCCCCTTTTTAAACCCAAAAAAAGGGTTTTTTCGGGAAAAAAAAGCCGGATTTGCTCCCCCGGGGTTTGGAAAACTATTTTATCGCCGGGGCCCATAGGAGCGGAAAACCCTTTCCCCCTCTTTTTACCCTTTCCTTTTCCATTACCAGTTTTTAAAACCATTCCCCAAAATTAAAAAAATTAAATCAAATGCCTTTTTTCGGCTTTCCAGTGCGAAAAAGGCTGGGTTGGGCCCTTTTAAAGGGGCATTTATTTGTTTTTTCCCAAAACTCCTATTTTGGGCTTCATTAAAAAAACGAATTTTTTTAAAAACCCCGTTTTCCCCCCCTTAGTAAAACCCCTTTTTGATTTTCCCCTTTTTAGTTTGGGAAAAGTTTTTCCCCCCTTTTTTTCTTTGGGCCCAATTATTTTGGGAAAACTTTAAATTTTGGGACATTTGTTTTATTAAGGATATCGGCATAAGTTTCCCCTTTTTTTTTAAAAAATCAAAAAAACCCCCCTGCCTCTTTTTATTAGGCGCTTACCCCATTTTTAAAAACAAAACCCTTTCCCCCCGCCCCCCGTTTCCAAATACCATTTTAAAATTTAACCTCCCCCCCGTCCTTTTCCCCGGGGGAAATTTAAATTTTAAACCCCACGGCTTTTTTTCAAAGGTTATCTTTTGGGGAAATTTTCCCCAAGGAACCCCAAAATTTCCCCCTACCCTTTAGTTCGGGCATTCTTTGGAAAGCCCCGGGCGCTCGGGGGGGTTTGGTTCCTGAAAAGAATGCTATATCCATCTTGGGGCCTTTTTAAAGGTGCCCTCGCCCCCAATCATCTCTTATGGGGGGGTTTTTTAACCCCCTTTTAAACTTTCCCAACTAAAAAAAATTTCCCATAGTGAAATTTCGTCCCCCTACTTTTTTTCCCAAAAAGTTAAAGGGAAAAAAGGAAAAAGCACATCAAAAAAACATTTTTTAAACAGTATAAACAATTCCCCCCATCCTCCATAAATTCCCCCCCCTTTCCCCCCAAAGATCATGATCTTCCTTTTTTCGTGTATTTTTGGTAGACCAAGCATAAGCTCCTCTACCCCCCCTTCTTCTGTTTCCAAAATAAACTTTCCTACTCCTTTTCGTCCTCCCCCCTTCCTTTCCCCCCTGACTCAAGAATACAGTTATCCAACCCCACCAATTTAGTGCCCACGTTAGTTAAACATAGAAACTCGGGTTAAACTAAAGAACTCCCCTCCTTGCCCCCCTTAATAGCCCTAACCCACCTTTCCTATCCTGCCAACCCTCCAAACCTCAGGCAGATTTTCGGCCCAACAAGTATCAGTCCAGTCCCATGCCAGCCAGATCATGTTCACTTCGGTTTGGAAGCTCTCGGTGTGTCCTCCTGTAGATAGTCCTTGTGTTGTTGGCTTCCTTGAGTCGCGTTAGAGTCCTTGTCCTTCTGCACGTAGCTCCACTGTTCCAGACGAGATGTGCTTGCCTCCGAGCCCTTCGTTTCTTTTACCTCTCTGCCAGCCTGGATTTTTTCCAGAAATCTTTCCGCCTCTTCTGGGGTTGCACACAGTCCTGGTTTTCCATTAACAGGGAATATCTTTAGCAAAGCCGGGTATTGTAGCACATATCTTATTTGCTTCTTGACTAGGAAAGAGCAAATGTCTCTGAATAGTCGCCTCTTTCTCGCCACCTCGGCCGAGTAGTCACCAAACATTAAGATTTTCTGTTCTCCTAGTTGCGCCTTACCGCCATTCTTTTCTATATGCCTGTGCAGTTGTGTCTTTTCAGCAAAATCCCAGATTTTTTGACTATCACAGGTTTTGTGCCTTTGCCTCATATCCTCTGAAGAAGGGATTCTGGGGGTGGCCCTTTCTGTGTGGGCCCTTTCTACCTTCAGACCTTTTCTAGGCCCAATAAAGAGGGGAATGGTCCACCGAGCAAAAGGTTCGCAAGGTCTGCATGCTTGAAATGTTTCAGACAAACCCCAAATTATTCTCACATTATTTCTTCTCGATCTGTTCTCCAAGATCGTCAACTTTTTTTTTTGTAGGCAGGGCATTTTTTCTCTAAAAATTTTGTGCATATTACTCTTTGCTCCTATAATCTCGTCCTCCACAACAGCTCACCCTTTGTTTTAAGCTCTGTGATTTGGGTAGAATGCGAGGTGACTTCTGCCTGCAAATGGGAGGAGGTGGCTGAGATCGTGCTGTGAATGATGCTGTGATGTTGCTGTTAACTGTAGCCTCCAGTGCTGCTGTAATGCCTGGTGCCAGAAGCCCCAGCTAAATTTTAGCAGTCATTGGGACTTTTCATGTTGCCCCCAGCCTGGAAAAGGAGTCCTCTGTTTCAGAGGTCCCCCTCGATTTTTTGTGGCCTCCTGTGCTGAGCTCTGTTTGTGAGCGGCCGCTCCGTGGGGGCGCGGGGCTGATCGAGCGCCATTTTGGATGCCATGGGGTGCTTTCCTTATGGCGGGGACGATGTATGCTGCCCTGCTCCCCCTCGTTTTCTTGATCCGCCCGCTCCGTGTACCGGAACGAGCGCTCTGCTGCTGGCACTAGGAAGTGCCGGTAACAAGTTGATCAGAGCGGGGGGAGCGCGTATAGCGGAGGAACGGGGCCGGAGCTCCTCACCCCAGCCTCCGTTCATACACGCGCCGGAACCGGAAGTCGACTGCTTCCTTCTTGTGTGCCCCACCTTTTCACGGGTGCCATTGTACAGAATACATCTCGTGTATGTACCTCAAGCATTGTAAGACATTGGTCTCATGTAATAGAGTCTATTAGCTAAAAAGCTTTCTCTGTCCAAAGTAGAGTTTGCCAGGACTTGAAGATGGGGTAGTAGAAACCAATGTATGTTCAGAAGGGGTATCACTTATTTGAAAGGATGGAATATTTCTACCATATGCCATAACTTTCAGATTGGGCCCCAATAATTAAAGAGCACAATACTCGACATAACCCATAACTCATAACACAATACTTGACTGCAATTTTCTGATAAAAAAGCAAACAATTTATTCTATTAGTCATTGGCGAGAGAGTTGAATTAAATGATTACCATACAGCTCAGTCCTGGACCCGAAATCTGTCCATGTTGATCTTTGAGACCTTTTTTATTACTTTACTCTAAATAGGTCAATAATTGTGTGCTGTTTACATCATAATATATCTCTATGAGGTTGGAGTGATATTTAATGATACATTCATAGCTCCAAATTACCTTTAGATCCAGATAATAAACTATAGAATTCTAGCTGACCACCACTAGGGTGATGTGCGTATTGATTGACATAAATACATATGAATATACAGTGTTTCCTCAAGTTACAGTGGCCTCAGTATACAATATTTCTAATATACAATGGTCTTTCCTCGGACATTGTATGTTGAATGGGATTTCAAGACACCATGGGACACATTTATCAAGGCAGTTGAGTTAAAAATAATGGCATACCTGCTTTATACCACATTTATTGTGTATTTTAGATAGTTTCTAGATGCTTTTGTGCCTTTTTTGACAAAAGGGGTGAGGTCTTGTTCAAAGGATGTGGTTTTGCGTGAAGGGGACATGGCTTAGTGTGCAACACAGTGTGCCAAAAAATGCACCAAAAAATAAGCCTAAAGTAAGCTAATTTAAAAATGGTGAAATTACACTAAACGCTTCTAACCTGTGGCAGAGTTATCAACACTGATAAATGTGGCGCGTTGTGGCTGCATAAGGCTACATTATCTGAGTGTGAGACAGTATTTATAAATCTTCCCCAATGTCCAACCAATTATCATGAACATTTTACTTCTAAAGCATCTGTAACAGGCAGTGATTGGTGGTCTAGTAGTGCCTTTCTACTGTACAGTGTGGTACTACATGTCCTGTACTGCTCTTACATGTATTGGTGAGGTGCATGTAGTGATTGGTGGTCTAGTAGTGCCTCTCTACAGTACAGTGCGGTACTACATGTCCTGTACTGCTCTTACATGTATTAGTGAGGTGCATGCAGTGATTGGTGGTCTTGTAGCGCCTTTCTACTGTACAGTGCGGTACTACATCGTGTACTGCTCTTACATGTATTAGTGAGGTGCATGCAGTGATTGGCAGTCTGTAGCAGCTCTCTACAATATAGTGCGGTACTACATGTTCTGTACTGCTCTTCCATGTATTTGTGCAGTGCATGCAGTGATTGGCTGTCCAGTATCGCCTCTCTAAAGTACAGTGCGGTAATACATGTCCTGTACTGTTCTTACATGTATTAGTGAGGTGCATGCAGTAATTGGAGGTTTACTAGCGTCTCTCTACAGTACAGTGCAGTGCTACATGTCCTGTACTGCTCTTACATGTATTAGTGAGGTGCCTGCAGTGATTGTTGGTCTAGTAGCGCCTCCCTGCAGTATAGTGCGGTACTACATGTCCTGTACTGCTCTTACATGTATTAGTGAGGTGCATGCAGTGATTGGTGGTCTTGTAGCGCCTTTCTACTGTACAGTGCGGTACTAAATCGTGTACTGCTCTTACATGTATTAGTGAGGTGCATGCAGTGATTGGCGGTCTAGTAGTGCCTTTCTACTGTACAGTGCGGTACTAAATCGTGTACTGCTCTTACATGTATTAGTGAGGTGCATGCAGTGATTGGCGGTCTAGTAGCGTCTCTCTACAGTACAGTGCGGTACTACATGTCCTGTACTGCCCTTACATGTATTAGTGTTGTGCGTGCTGTGATTGGTGATCTAGTAGCGCCTCTCTTCAGTACAGTGCAGTTCTACATGTCCTGTATTGCTCTTCCTTGTATTAGTGCAGTGCATGCAGTGATTGGAGGTTTACTAGCGTCTCTCTACAGTACAGTGCAGTGCTACATGTCATGTACCGCTCTTACATGTATTAGTGAGGTGCATGCAGGGATTGGCGGTCTAGTAGCGCCTCTCTACAGTACAGTGCGGTACTACATGTCCTGTACAGCTGTTACATCTATTAGTGAGGTGGATACAGTGATTGTAAGTCTAGTAGCACCTCTCTACAGTACAGTGCGGTACTACAGGTCCTGTACTGCTCTAACATGTATTAGTGAGGTGCATGCAGTGATTAGCGGTCTAGTAGCGCCTCTCTACAGTACAGTGCAGTACTACATGTCATGTATTGCTCTTACATGTATTAGTGAGGTGCATGTAGTGATTGGTGGTCTAACAGCGCCTCTCTACAGTACAGTAGGGTACTACATTTACTGTACTGCTCTTACATGTATTAGTGAGGTGCATGTAGTGATTGGTGGTGTAGTGGTGCCTCTCTACAGTACATTGCGGTACTACATGTCCTGTACTGCTCGTACATGTATTAGTGGGGTACATGTAGTGATTGGCGGTCTAGTAATACAGTACAGTGCGGTACTACATGTCCTGTACTGCTGTTACATGTGCCAGGATGAGCGGCTTCTTTGGGCACCAGGTGAGGACCCTATTTTATTTTTTTCTGGTATATTGTGTGTAAAGTCCATGACCCAAAGTAATTTCCAGCTCCCAGCAGCTCTTTCTGATGTTATACGGAAGTACAGACTTTACCTGGATTAGTATCTGCTTCATTTTCCTTAATCTTCATTTCGCATTTTGTTCGGGACATTCTGGGTCTTTGTAACCAACTACCAGTTTTCCATAGAGTTATGGCATTGTCACGCAATGGTTGTCCCAGAACCAGTTTATATTGTATTTTGAGGGACCACAGTATTGTATTGATAGTTGGGGTTTAGGAGGAGATGTAGTTATCGTCCTTAATGTTATGTGGATATCTCTTAAGAAATGTCACTAACTCACCTTCATTGACTTCATCGCTCTCCTTGTCGACCTGAGCTTTCAGCACGTATCGTTTGATGAGACGCTTCATTATTTTCTATGAGAAAGAAAGAAAAAATTCAAATTGATGCAAACCCCTGAAACAGATCTCCTCCAAAGCCTTCCTACGTCATGTCATTACAGGACTTGTACTGTGTATCAGGTACTTCCATGTGTGAATTTTTTATTGTTTTCTGTAGGACTGCAGGTAAATCCGGGTGAAAATTCACACCATAATGTTACCTCTCATTGGCCCTCTACACCTGAATACCTGCTAGCAGGTTTCCTACCATATACTGTGGCATAGCTGCTGTGTATCCATAGCTAAAAATACAGAATACATGGTCGGCTTGTGAGTATATTTGCTCTGTTTTCCGCCACACATGATTTCTTTGTGGGACAGAATAAAGTTGGGCTCTACACTATTCTGTCTTATGTGCTGTGGTGTGCACAGAGCAAACACATCACTATAAGGTATTTGCTTAAAGGGGTTTGGCCACAAAGTAAAATTGACGTGGGAAGCTTGCAAATGAAATAACAAACATTTTCACCATTCACTATTAAAAATTCTGCACCATTTTTGTTTTAGCTGCTCCTTTAGTGATCCATTGTTTACAGCTCGTCTCCAAGGGATACGACCAGGGCTGAGAGCTCCTCAGTCCTGGTCAGACATGCTCAGACATCACCTCTCCTCTCAGGTAGCTACGGAGTGTTCAAACCCCAGGTGCTGTCACCTTACTCCCGTCCTCTGAACTCCTTAGTAATTAGTCAAATAAATAAAAAAAAGAAACCTCAATGAGGTCTGTGCAAAAAAAATAACATAGGTTTGGTTCCTGCAGGAATTTGAACCTAGGACCCTTGTGTCTGGAGGCAAAAACTTTACTTCTCAGCTACTCACAATGCTTTACATAAACAGACCTTTCTTTGACTACAGAGAGGAAAGGCCTGGTGATGTCATCCTGCTGAGTCACATGATATGCAATTCAAACAAATCACACACGCCCCCTACTGAGCACACAGAGCTGAAGTACTGGATATAGGAGGTATGAAATGAGATCGTGGCAAAACCCCTTTAAATATATTAGAATCTTATAAATTACCTGATATCTTGTGGGAGGTGGGTGACTTATGTTATTTAAGTTGCCATCTTCAGAACTTCTTATGCTCGAATGTTTTACTTTGACCAAGCTGCAATTCAATAAAATATCCAGATTACTATTTTTACATATTAGAAGGAGTGACACACACCAATCTTTTTGAAGAGGAAAACAAGGGAAATTCCAAAAAGGGGCAAACAAACAGCGCGCCAATTATTAACCTTTATCCCCCACTATTTAAATGGAACATACCCCAACCACAGGTATGTAAGTTACAAAGAGTACAAAACACCTACAGCACGTGTCACACTCATTGTATGCGGTCCACAAAAACTTAGACATGGCCAGCAAGGATGGACAAGCTCCGGACACAGAAGAACCAGCTCTCTATTTTCCCCAGAGCCCGTGGGAATAAAACTTTGTTTTTCTCAATATGTAATTTTCATAACATGGAGAGCTGAATTATTCTGATAACTTGTAAACCCATTATATGTGTGAATAAAATACACTATCGTCGCAAAGGTCCTAAGGAGTGCCATGGATTCTTCTCGTGGCAGAAGTACTTGGCAGAAGTAATGGCATCAGCACAGGGAGAGGGCACCATCTTTGGTTTGGAGCTCTGAGTGGCGCCTCCACACTGCTGTGTTTGGAAACTCACAGGTGGTGACAAAGCTCTACCAAGGCACTCTAGCTACCTTTTGAGGCCCTCAAACAGCTTTTTGAGGGCAACCAAAAGTGGAACTTGGTGTAAAGGAGTTTGACAGCCCTGCCCTACAGCAAATCAAACATGAATAATGACCACAAAGCAGACCCCCTAAACAAATACAGACCACAGATCAGATCCCCTAATCAAAAACAGATCACAGATCAGACTCCCTAAACAAATACAGACCACAGATCAGACCCTCTAATCAAATACAGACCACAGATCAGACTCCCTAAACAAATACAGACCACAGATCAGACTCCCTAAACAAATACAGACCACAGATCAGACCCTCTAATCAAATACAGACCACGGATCAGACTCCCTAAACAAATACGGACCACAGATCAGACTCCCTAAACAAATACAGACCACAGATCAGACCCTCTAATCAAATACAGACCACAGATCAGACCCTCTAATCAAATACAGACCACAGATCAGACTCCCTAAACAAATACAGACCACAGATCAGACCCTCTAATCAAATACAGACCACAGATCAGACTCCCTAAACAAATACAGACCACAGATCAGACTCCCTAAACAAATACAGACCACAGATCAGACCCTCTAATCAAATACAGACCACGGATCAGACTCCCTAAACAAATACGGACCACAGATCAGACTCCTAATCAAAAACAGATCACAGATCAGACTCCCTAAACAAATACAGACCACGGACCAGACCCCTAAAATAATTACAAACCAGCCCCCTAACAAATACAGACCACAGAGCAGACCCCCTAAGAAATACAGACCACAGAGCAGACCCCCTAAGAAATACAGACCACAGAGCAGACCCCCTAAACACAGACCCAAAATCAGACCCTCTAATCAAATACAGACCCCAAACCATCTTTGCAGACGATACTAAGCTCTGTAAAGGAATCCACACAATAGAGGATAATATGTTATTACATAGGGATCTGGATAAGTTGGAGGCCTGGGCAGGGAAATGGCAGATGAGGTTTAACACAGATAAATGCAAGGTTATGCACATGGGGAGGAAAAATCCATTACATGACTACATGTTAAATGGAAAAACACTGGGTAAAAGTAACATGGAGAAGGACTTGGGAATCCTGGTGGACAGTAAACTTAACTGTAGCAGCCAGTGTCAGGCAGCAGCAGCTAAGGCAAATAGGATCATGGGTTGTATTAAAATAGATGCACATGATGGGAACATTATTCTCCCACTAAACAAGTCCTTGGTTAGACCACACATGTAATATTGTGTACAGTTTTGGGCACCAGTGCACAGGAAAGACATTGTAGAGCTTGAACAGGTTCAAAGGCAGCAACAAAAATAATAAAAGGACTGGGTGGACTGCAGTACACAGAAAGATTGGCAAGATTAGGGTTATTTAGTTTAGAGAAAAGACGGCTTCGGGGCGACATAATAAATATGTTTAAATATATTAAGGGCAAATATAGAGATCTCGCTAAAGATTTATTCATATCCAGGACTGTATCCAGAACAAGGGGGCATCCTCTACATCTTGAGGAAGAAAAGTTTCTACATAAACATAGAAAGGGATTCTTTACTGTAAGAGCAGTGAGACTGTGGATCTCTCTACCAGAGGAAATTGTCATGGTGAATTCACTAACAGAGTTCAAGAAGGGCTTTGATGCATTTCTGGAGCGTGATAACATAACAAGTTATAGTGACCAGGATTCTGAAGAAGGGTCTGGATGCATTTCTAGATGTAATAATAGAACAAGTTATAGTGACCAGGATTCTGGAGAAGAGTCGCTGATCCAGGGATTTATTCCGATTGCCAGATTGGAGTCAGGAAGGAATTTTTCCCTAACATGAGGTCAATTGGCTTCTACCTCATGGGGGTTTTGCCTTCCTCTGGATCAACACTTTAACACTTTAGCAACACTTTAACAAATGGGCTGAACTGGATGGACGTATGTCTTTTTTCGGCCTGACAAACTATGTAACTATATAACCAGACTCCCTAAGCACATACAGACCACAGACCAAACCCCCTAAGCAAATACAGACCCCAAACCAGACCCCCTAACAAATACAGATCACAGAGCAGACCCCCTAAACAAATACAAAACACAGAGCAGACCCCCTAAACAAATACAAAACACAGAGCAGACCCCCTAAACAAATACAGAACACAAAGCAGACTCTATAAGTAAATACAGACCACAGATCAGACACCCTAAACAAATACAGACCACAGACCAGACCCAATAAATAAATAAAGACCACATAGCAGACACATAAACAATCTCGTATAAGTGAGCAGAACCCCTAACAAATACAGACCAACATTTTTTCAATGATACTATTTGAAGTTGAAGAAAAGAAAATGAGATAAAATGAGCTCTTATCTCCCATAATACGTGTCCATCATGACAGATAGTACTAGTTACCACGGCTATTGTTATACTATAACCTGAATACTCTGGCTGAGCAGAATAGTCAGCTACTTCCCCTGTTTCACCACTGGGTGGCAGTCACACACCACCGCTGAGATACAAACATTTTTATCTACAACTTGTGTCATAAAAGACTATAATTAGTTTATGCAATCACTTTCCTGTGTGCAAAAATATTAACAGTAATTGCAGTCAATGGTGTTATCAAATCCTCAGCTACTGCCGACAATGAACCATATCTGAAATTAAACAACGCTGAATAACTAGATTAGGCCTCAATAATCAAAGCCTTATTAAGGCACATATTCAAAAAGCAAAGAGCAAAAGCAAGTTACCTGTATCCAAGGCTATATGTTCCCTTGTAATTCGGCGCGGATCTGCTCCCCGTCTTCTTCAACTCTAGACCAAACCGCCGGCCTCGCGGTAATGCAACAAGCAGAAAGAAGGATATCCGGTGACGTGTGACGCCGTAACGGATACCAGAGTCCGAGAGTAAAAACAAAGACTTTATTCTTTATAGCTTAAAAACTGGATCCATTCTGCACAAGGCAACAAAGCAACAGACCCCTGGTGAGTAACAACAGACGCGTTTCGAGTCAGCTGACTCTTGCTCACTGTTATGCATTAATGGGTTACCAGCTTGTTTAAAAAACCCCTAAGAAACCCAATCACCATAAAGGAAAGCAATCATGTGACATTAGATGGAAGAAAATACCGCCCTAACATAGGTACAGCTAAAACAGGCAAATGCTCCTCTATTTATGTCTATCACATTACATATACATAATAGATGTTATTGAATCTATTTCCAGTATTTAATAAACACTATAAAGAAATCTATCAAATTATAGAGAATTTGCCAAATAGCTAATAGATATATAGCATATCTGTGCGGTAGTTCAAGCCATCGGGTCTCCTAGTACCCAGCCTGAAAATCCATTCTGCTTCCCTTTGTCTCAGCATTTTTGACCAATTACCCCCTCTGTATGGATATAACACCTTATCTATCACATAGAATTCCAAGCCTGATATATCCC
Organism: Phyllomedusa bahiana; assembly: GCA_025379985.1. Taxonomy (NCBI): domain Eukaryota; kingdom Metazoa; phylum Chordata; class Amphibia; order Anura; family Hylidae; genus Phyllomedusa; species Phyllomedusa bahiana. The sequence goes on along the minus strand of JAODAL010011660.1, from coordinate 74,842 downwards.
CCTGATGACATTCAACGAAGTGTCTGGCTGCTCCTGACATCTGAGGCTTATGTTTTTTAATGCTACTAATGTGCTCCATTATGCGTGTTTTTGTTTTTCTTATAGTGCTGCCCACATACTTCTTATTGCATTGGGTGCATTCTATAACATAAATGCAGTGATGACTATCACAATTTACGAAGTAATTGATTTTATACTTTTGTTGGTGAGTCCCATCTGCAAATTCTGTTGTTTTCCTTGCCATTTTACACACGCTACATCTTGAGCCACCGCATTTAAAAAAGCCCTTTTGCGATAACCAGATTTTTCCTATCTTCGCTTGATGGCTAATATGTACACTAGGAGCTAGAATATTTCCTAGGGTTTGACCCCTCCTGGACGTAACTCGTACTCCTCCATCTAAGATTTTGCACAGGACATCGTCCTGTCTGAGAATGCCCAAATTTTTCTTAAAGATACCTTTGATTTGGCTAAAATTCCTACTAAATTTTGTAGCAAAAGTAATTTTGCTCCCCTCACGTTGTTTTTTGTGGGATGTTTCTAGTAGTTGTTCCTGCGTTACATTTTTAAGTCTGTACGAAGCCCTATCAATATCTTTTTTGTTGTATCCCCTCTGCAAGAGCCTTTGGGTTATCTGTACTTTCGCTGCTGCAAAATCTTCATCCTCAGTGCAGATACGCCTGGCCCTTATCATTTCCCCATAAGGGATAGCTTTAATTGTACTGGCCGCATGGTTACTATTAGCTCTGAGGATGGTATTCCCTGAATTAGGTTTACGATACAGGCTAGACAGAATTTTACCCCTCTCTTTATGTCCTGTTAAAAATACGTCCAAGAAAGGGACCCCATTGGAATTCCAAGCCCCAGTAAAACGTAAGTTGAAAACATTGCAGTTGATATATTCCAAAAAGTGCGGTATGAGCGGCACATCGCGACCCCAAATTAGCAATGCTCTTGCAGAGGGGATACAACAAAAAAGATATTGATAGGGCTTTGTACAGAATTAAAAATGTAACGCAGGAACAACTACTGGAAACATCCCACAAAAAACAACGTGAGGGGAGCAAAATTACTTTTGCTACAAAATTTAGTAGGAATTTTAGCCAGATCAAAGGTATCTTCAAGAAAAATTTGGGCATTCTCAGACAGGACGATGTCCTGTGCAAAATCTTAGATGGAGGAGTACGAGTTACGTCCAGGAGGGGTCAAACCCTAGGAAATATTTTAGCTCCTAGTGTACATATTAGCCGTCAAGCGAAAATAGGAAAAATCTGGTTATCGCAAAAGGTTTTTTTTAAATGCGGTGGCTCAAGATGTAGCGTGTGTAGAATGGCAAGGAAAACAACAGAATTTGCAGATGGGACTCACCAACAAAAGTATAAAATCAATTACTTCGTAAATTGTGATAGTTACCACTGCATTTATGTTATAGAATGCACCCAATGCAATAAGAAGTATGTGGGCAGCACAATAAGAAAAACAAAAACACGCATAATGGAGCACATTAGTAGCATTAAAAAACATAAGCCTCAGATGTCAGGAGCAGCCAGACATTTCGTTGAATGTCATCAGGGGGACATATCAGGCTTGGAATTCTACACTCACCGGCCACTTTATTAGGTACACCTGTCCAACTGCTCGTTAACACTTAATTTCTAATCAGCCAATCACTTGGCGGCAACTCAGTGCTTTTAGGCATGTAGACATGGTCAAGACAATCTCCTGCAGTTCAAACCGAGCATCAGTATGGGAAGAAAGGCTTGATTTGAGTGCCTTTGTTGAACGTGGATGATTGTTGGTGCCAGAAGGGCTGTTGAGTATTTCAGAAACTGCTGATATCTGGGATTTTCACGCACAACCATCTCTAGGTTTTACAGAGTAACGGTCCGAGAAAAAGAAAAACATCCAGTGCGCGGCATCCTGATGGGCTGGAAATGCCTTGTTGATGCCAGAGGTCAAAGGGCGAGATGGGCAGATGGTTTCCAGCTGATAAAAGGAACATGACTCAAATAGCCACCCGTTACAAACAAGGTAGGGCGAATTAAAGAATAATGTCTTTGTTTTTACTCTCGGGCTCTGGTATCGTTTCGGCGTCACACGTGACCGGGATATCCTCTTTCTGCTTTAAGGCACCATATTGACATGTAATAAGTTAGAATATTATGATATGTGATAACGAGGATACGGATGTAATATGCACTTCATTACCGGAGGGAACCTCTTAGTACTTAGTTACCACTGCATTGCAGCTGCGTGTTGGATCCAATCGACGCTTATTATTTTTTGTGATGCTATTTCGGGTCCAACACGGATCCCAAATCGTATCCAAAAACATTGTGTGAACATACCCGTATAGTAAAGAATACTTCCCTCTAGACATGGAGGATGCCGCCTTGTTCTAGATACAGTCATGGGTATTGTAAGGTGGCAACAGCAGGAAGGGTGTACAATGGAGTATACATCCCGGCCAGGGTCCTTGCGTGCACCTTCCGATGTCCCGACACATTGCCCCAAGGTAAGGAGCCTTGGGGAATGAAAGGCCAAAAATTAGATGGATGTCGACAGTAAAGACGGTCGCATATGTTTAAACGTTTAATGTTAGCATGGCTTCAGCCATTCATGGGTCGGCCTTTCATTGGGAGTGGAGCAGAGAGCTAGGGTGGGTGCTCATCCACGATGACTCCACTCGGGGTTTACATGGATTAAAACGTCAGCTAGGTAAGCTGACTAAGGGATGGTTACAACCCCTGGCTACCTTTATGCCTTGGGTGGAGACCTGCTGAAAAAACCAAGCAGGGAACTTTACAGACGGTTCAGTAAGCTGACCTCTGTTAGCTAGAGCCCAGACAGGAGGCGTTGTGTTTTTGTTTGTGTGTGTGCTGTCTTGCACTTTGCATTTCTGTTTGCTCGCCAATAAAATACATGAAAGCCCTGTTTTTTTCAACTGGATTACTCTCAGTCTCTGCCTGAAAAAAAGCTGGAGCACGATCCCAGAGCCGTTTAAAGCTCCATCACATGGTGGAGACGCATTGGCAAAATAGAGGAAGTACTTTCTGACGGACAGAGCGAAAAACGTATGTCCTGGGTTGCAAGCTGCATACAGCACGGTCAGCAGAGGCGGCTAAAAATGGATGAGTTGGTGAAGCAGCCAATTTCAAGCCAACGCTAACTCAGTGATGGCGGCCAGCAGCAGAAAGCGCACGAAGAGACCATACCCGGGCGCAAGCTTGAGGCATAATAACACTGCTAATTGAGACACACCAAGCACGGTGATGGGCAACAACAGCAGGTAAAACCTACATGCTGCGAGCAACAGCTTACAGGCCCTGCTGCAAGGCCAGATAGTACAACAAGTGCTCAGTTCACAGCCCGGCCAGGTGGTGCAAAGTTCCCTGCGCCAAGATGCCGGGGATGACGACTTGAGGCTACATGGGGACTTTGAGCGGATAGCAGAGAGAGAGCAGTACTGTGGGACCAGTGGGCGGGTGTCCTGGCTCCCTTCCTAAAGGGCGCGGACAAACCGCAGAAGGCCTACTTCGACCTGCGTGTCCAAGACGCCAAGGACTACACTCAAACTGGCGGGGGAAGATCCTGGCCCGACTGGGGGGTGGTCACCCTGGCCATAAGGTCCCAGAGAGTGCAAGCCTGGGAGCTTGATCCTGCCAAAGCCCGCCAGGTCACTAATGTAGACCTGTTCCACATTACCAACAAGTTTTTTTTGGCTACAGCGGAGACCCACAACCCTGTCCAGGTGTCGAGGTGAGTGGTCTGGTGATGTTTTGTGCGGGCCCTTCCCATCAGCTCCAGAGGTGCGTGGGTACACCGACCCCAAAAGCGTGGCGTAATGGTTCGCGGTTGTGGAACGGTACAGCACTACAGAGGAGGTTCCTGCAAGTCCTACATACCGGGAATCCGCAGACCTCCAACCGCGTAAGACTGCTCCTGTCCCAAAAGGGGGTCCACGCGGTATACGGAAGGGGGAGAGGACACCTACCCCAGAAACGGGACCCTGTTTCTAAAGCCTGGGGGAACCCTTAGTCTGCTGGAGGTGCCAAGGACTGGGAAATGTGGCTGGTCGTTGACCGGGAAGGGAGGAAAACACCATGGATATGTTGGTTGGGAAGGCGTTTCTCCTGGTTTGCCCGGCCATCGTATTCCACTCGGGCGATGCTGGAAAGGACCCAAAGAGGAGTGCCCTAGGTTACATGAGATGGTCACTTGGTGCAGGCCTCCTGGACTTCGGGGAGCTTAGTGACCTTGTGAAAGCCGACTGGTGAGCCCAAGAGCAACTACTCCTCACGCCAGATAGGGGTAGTTTGTATCCATGGGGACACCAGATGGACTACCCACTGCCATATGGCAATCTCAGAGGACATTGCCTGTGGGGTCACCCAACATGAGGTGGCCGTGGTGGACCAGTTTTACCTCACAGCGCAGTTGCTGGCTGTGACTTTCCTCTGTTTTGGGATCTGTGGGGAAATTAAAACGGTTAAAATGTATCATGATGTACATGCTGTTGTAATGACGTGTGCCAATCCAGTGGTGATGGTTGAATCTGTGCCTTTCCCTTGTCGTCCTGGCTGGAGTTCAGAGGAGACCCCCTCTGAGTTAGAACTCTCCTCCTTGCCAGTCTCGTAGAGGGAATTTGGCACAAGAGCATGTGAGGAACCTACCCTGGGTAACGCATTGAAAAGCGTTAAAGGTCATTGATGGGAGACCACAGGAACCCGGGGAGGAGTTGGCCTACCCTCACTTCATACGTACGGGGAAATTTATGTACCGGAGTGGAAAAAAAAACGCCAAACAGAGGTATTGGAGCAGTTGGTGGTACCCAGAACACATGGTCCGTGATGATCTTAGAACTGCACATTCCCATGTTTTGGGGGAGGACACTTGGGGGGCGGAGGAAAACTAGGGAGCGGGTGGAGCGGGAACTTCTTCTGGGCCCGGCATCTACAAGGCCGTGGAAAGAGTTCTGTCAGTCCCTGCCCGGAGTGTCAGGTCCATGCCCGTAGACCCCATTTCCGGAGTCTTTTGGTTCATCTCCCCATTATAGAGGTACCATTGAGCGGTTTGGCATGGATTCTGGTCGGTCCCTCCCTTAAAATCGGCTAGAGGGACACCAGGCATATCTCTGGTTTTGTGTTATAGATTTTACGGCCACCCGCTACACGAGGCTGTACCCTCTGAAACACCTCCTCTAAAGGGATCGCTAGGGAGATGTTCCAGCTATTCAGCAGACCTGGGATACCCAAGGGGTCCTGACGATCTGGGCACCCACCCGTTATGGTCAAAGGTAAGCCAAAGAGCTATGCGCCTGCTAAAGATTAGCCCACCTGCGCACTCCGTGTTACCATCCCCAGACCATGGTCTGCGGATAGAGCGCTTTAATAAAACCTTAAAGGGGCATGTTAAAAAAGGTGGTGGACGAAGGATGGTAGGGATTGGGACCACTGTTGCCTATCTTATGTTCGCCATCCGGGGATGTCCCACAGGCATCCACGGGGTTCTCGCCATTCGTGCTGCTATATGGGAGACATCCCCGAGGGCTCCTGGACATAGGCCAGAGATACTGGGGAGCAAGAGAAAACCCTTACGTAAGTGTTCATCAGAGCATATAGCCGACATGCAGGGCCAGAATCGCGGCAGTTATGCCCGATTGTAGGGGAAAATGCTACAGGCACAGGAATCCAGGCCGGGTTTACAACAGGACCGCAAGAGTCAGGCTTTTCTGCTCGGGGGACAGGGTGCTAGTACTTGTATCCTACTGTAGAAAGCAAGTTTCTAGCCAAAATGGCAAGGCCCCTATGAGATCTCGGGTGAACGGGTGTGAGTGAGGTGAATTACAAGGTTTTCCGCCAGGGAAATAGAAAACCCTTCCATATTTACCATATTAACCTCATCAACCTGAAGGAGCCGAGAAGCATGGTGGCTGCAAGGGAGTCAGGGAAGTCCCATACAAGGAGTTTAACCCCCCATACGTTTATCGCGGTAGTCCTTGTCAGAGGTCAGAGACAGGTGGTCAGGGAGTTCCTACAGAGGAACCGAGGTATTCTCTGAACTGTCTGGGCCGGACAGATGTCATCCAACATGATTTGTTCACCGAGAGCTGGCCAAAAGGGTGCGGTTGAGCAATACAGGGTGCCAGAAGCAGAGGCAGCCATTTCAGAAGAAGTGAGGAAAATGCTAGCCTGGCGTTAATTAGAGAAGTCCCAAGTGGGTGGTCCAGCCCCATCGTTGTTTATTCTTCCTAAGCCCAGAATGGTAGTTTGCGGTTTTGTAAGACTTCCGCAAAGATAAATGAAGTCTCCATAATTTCGATGCCTAACCCGATGCCAAAGGGTCGGATCGAGATGATAGAGAGGTTGGACCAGCGAGGTATATGTCCACCTTAGACCTCACCAAAAGGGTAATTGCAGGTTCCCTCAAGTTCAGGCCAGGGAGGAAAACGGCATTTTCCACGCAGAGGGACACTTCGTACGTGGTCCTTTCCTTTGTTTTGCATGGGGCACAGGCGACCTTTCAGGGTTTAATGGACATTCATCCTGCGCCGCATAAAAAACTACGCAGCACGCATTACCTAGACCGATGTGGTGTTTTCAGACGCCGAGTGGGATCCCATCTGGCTTAAAGTGCAACGGGTCCTTGCGCGGATAGGGGCCGCCGGTCTAACGGCAACCACAGAAGTGCGTGATTAGGGCTAAGTGGAGGCGCTACCTCGGGTATATTATCGGCCTAGGGTCATAAAAACCCCCCAAGGTAGACAACTCGAAGCAATACAGGAATTGGCCTCAACCTGTGTACAAGAAACAGGTTAGAGCCTTCCTGGGCATTTAGCAGGTTATTACAGGAGGTTTGTGCAGGGTTTGCCCCACAATAGCTGCCCCTCTCACAGATCTCACCAAGGATAGCAAAAATATCCACCCTGGTACAGTGGTTATCCTGAGGCCGGCAAGGCCTTCCAAAAGCTCATGGAGGTTCTTTGATCCCCACCTCTAATTTTCGGGAGGAGTTCCTGGTGTAGACGGATGCCTATGAAGTCGTTTCTTTTAGGGGCCAGTCTTGGTTCAGTCTTGTCCCAAAAGGTCAAGGGGGAAGAGCACCCCGGTCGGGTACCTCAGCCGGAAGCTATCGGCAGACGAAAAAAAAATTATTCGATTGTAGAGAGGGAGATGTTTGGCCTTTAAACCGTGGGCATTCGAAGTCGTCTCAGGTTGTTTACTCTGGGGTGGAAGCTCAGTTTAGGGTGATCACGGATCACTCCCCGCTAAAGTGGATGGCACACAAATTAAAAGGGAAGAATGTGAGGGTGACCGGTGGTTCTGGCCTTTACAGGACTTTAAATTCTGCGTAGAATCACCGTCCTGGGTCCACAAGCAAACGCAGACGCGTTATCTAGAGTTACATAGTTTCGAGGGCACAAGGTTGCCCCGCAACCACGGGTCTGTGCGGAGGCCAGAGGGGGGGGATATGTAACGGTGGCAAACAGCAGGAAGGGGTTTACAATGGCGTATACTCCCGGCCAGGGTCCTTGCGTGCACATTCCAGACTGTCCCGACACATTGCCCCCAAGGTAAGTAGCTTGGGGGAATGAAAGGCCAAAAATTAATGGATGTTGACAGTACAGACTGTCGACATATGTTTAACAAATTTAAGGTTTGCATGGCTTTCAGCCATTTCCATGGGTCGGCCTTTTCATTGGGGAGGAGCATAGGGCAGGGTGGGTGCTCACTCCCATGACTACCACTCCAGGGGTTTACCTGGATGTTAAAAGTTTCAGAAGTAAGCTGACATTTGGTGGTTACAACCCTGGCTACCTTTAAGCTTGGGGTGGGAGACCTGCTGGAAAACCAGCACGGGAACTTACAGACTGTCAGTTAAGCTGGTCTCTGTTAGTTAGAGCCCCAAGACGGGCAGGCGGTTTTTGTTTTTGTTTGTGTTTGTGCATGCCTTGCACTTTGCATTTTCTATTTGTCTGCCAATTAAATACAGAAGCCCTGTATTTTTCACCGTGTAATTATGTCTCTGTCTATGCTGTAAAAGTGGAGTCACAGATCCCAGAAGCCGTTAAAGCTAACAGTATCAATAGAACTTTGAGAGAAGATCTCTTAATTAACCTGTAATTATATTTATACTATTATTATGCCCCCCGAAGCGTCTTTTTATGCTAAACTAATATAAACCCTAATCTTGCTAATCTTCTGGGGTACTGTAGTTCCACACCAGTCCCTTTATTATTTTTGGTTGCCGCCTTTGTACCTGTTCAAGCTCTAAAATGTCTTTCCTGTGCACTGGTGCCCAATAACTGTAACAATATTCCATGTGTGGTTCAAACCCCTGACTTGTATAATGGGAAAATAATTTTCCCAATCATGTGAAATATCCCCCTTTTTGTAATAAAAACCCTGATCCAATTTGGGGGGCCCAGTGCTCCCCTGCCCACTGGCGCTACAATTAAGTTTAAACTTCCAAAAGGAAATTCCCCAAATACTTCTCCATTCACTTTTCACGGGTTTTTTTTCCAAATTTAACATGTAACCCTTGTAAGGGAAATTTTTTCCCCCCATGGGCAAAAACCTTTGAAATTTATCTGTTTTTTAAAACCCTCTTTCTGCCACTTCTTTTCCCCGGGTTCCTCCAATTATCCCAAGACCCCTTTTGAAAATAACACTTTTACCCCTTATTGTGTTTAATTACTTTAAAAGAGTTTAGTACATCTCCCAAAGATCGATATTGGACTGTGAAAATTTTCTGTAAGTCTTTAAAAGGGGGTTCCCTTGCTCCCTGGGTTTTCATGGTTTCTCGTTCATTTTTAAAATTTGGGGTTTTCTGGCTGCATTTAAACGAGCTGCTGAGGACAACAGGTATGAAGCTTTTAGCGACCGGGCCCGGGCAGGCCTGCCGGGAAAGAGAGAAAAACAGATCTGTCCCCAAATGGGAAACCCTGAGGAGCTGAGCACCCAAAATTAAAGGGGGGGAAATACCCTTGGGAATAGGTAAAACACTGTTTTTGGAAACAATATTGAAAAAAGTAAATTGTGGTCCCCCAATTTAACAGGGAATCCATTCTGAGTATGTACCATTAATCACCACCCTTTGTTTTCTATCACTGAGCCAGTTACTTACGCACATGATTGTGCTTTCATTTTCATGGGTCGTTTGTAAGGTTGTAGTTACCTGTAGCGATAAACTAATCAACCAGAAAAACAACGCACTCCGTTTTACCACAGTTTGCTGCCGTTTTGTGATGTGGTAATTTACTATGATTTTTGCAGGTGAAACATAGAAAATAAAGGTAAATCAGCTGTAAAAACACATTGCCAATTACTACATGCAGCAACAAAACCGCACTGTGTGAATACAGAGGTAGAAAAACTAAACAAGACAGATAATGCACCAATGTTACTGTGGCACAGAATGCTGTCCCTACTTTTTCTGTGCTTTTTAATGGCTTTTGTTTAGCGATAAGCGCAGATAACACAAAAAGCGTGCTATCACCATCAAGCTAAATTCTGCTACATCCCTTGTACAACATTTCCCTTGTAGCATAACTGCAATTTATCCCATATTAAATAGTAATCATCAGCTTATAGCAGTCAGAACTGGTGTAACTGAGCCATGTTTGTAGGTCTCCTTGCTGGCACCTGCCTTTTCAGCTTTGCCCATAAATTTTCAGTAAGATTGAGATCAGGGCTTTGTGATGGCCACTCCAAAACATTGACTTGGTTCTCCTTAAGCCACTTTGTAACCGGTTTGACAGTATGCTTTGGGACATTGTCCATGTGGAAGACCCACTTCTGCCCAAGCTTAACTTCCTGGCTGATGACTTGAGATGTTGCTTCAGCATAATCTTTTTTCCTCATGATACCATCTATTTTGTGAAGTGCCCCAGTCCCTCCTGCAGCAAACAACCCCACAACATGATGCTGCCACCCCCCCCAGTGTTTCACAGTTGGGATGGTATTCTATGGCTTCCAAGCTTCTCCCTTTTTCCTCCAAACATAACGATGGTCATAATGGCCAAACAGTTCAATTTTAGTTTCGTCAGACCACAGGACATGTCTTCAAAAAGGTAGGTCTTTGTTCCTGTGTGCATTTGCAAACATTAATCTGGCTTTTATATGTTTCTTTTGGAGTAATGGCTTCTTCCTGGCAGAGCGGCCTTTCAGCCCATGTTGATACAGTACTCGTTTCACTGTGGATAATGACAATCTTACCAACTTCCTCCAGCATCTCCACAAGGTCTTTTGCTTTTGTTCTTGGGTTGATATGCACATATAAGACCAAATCACGTTCATCTCTGAGACACAGAACCCATCTCCTTCCTGAGCGGTATGATGGCTGGACATTCCCATCTTGTTTGTACTTGCATATAATTGTTTGTACAGATGAACGAGGCACCTTCAAGTATCTGGAAATGGCACCCAAGGATGATCCACACTTGTGCAAGTCCACAATTCTCTTCCTGATATCTTCGCTGATTTCTTTAGACTTTCTTATGATGTTACACACAGAAGCAGTGTGTTTCTGGTGGGATTTAAAATACATCCACAGACGTGTCTCTAATTAACTCAAATGTTGCCAATAAACCAATCAGAAGCTTCCAACGACATGTATATTTGTCTTTTAACATAGTGTATGTAAACGTCTGGTTTTTCAACTGTATGACAGATACAAATGTGTACATTTACAACATGGGCACATGCACTAGGACAGGCATCCTCAAACTGGGGCCCTCCAGCTGTTGGGAAACGACAACTCCCATTATTCCCACTGTTATAGATTATATAAATGCATGATGGGAGTTGTAGTTTTCCCAACAGCAGGAGGACCGCAGTTTGAGGATGCCTGCACTAGGATATGTTTTCCATTGATATACACTTTAAAAAAACATATACTGTAACATATACGTTTTTGTACAACTTGAAAAAGCGCAGCAGCCTGCGTCTTCCATCTGTTCCAATTTAACGGATATTTGATGAATAATGTAATAACAGAACGTCAATGTTGCACATGGTCCACCTATGTGAGTACATGAACACATTAACGCATACGTTTTTCCATTGTCACAACACCAGATAACGGATCCGCCATCCGCTCAAAATAACGTAGTTCAACCAACATTGCAGTTCAGAAGCAGTTAAATCCTGAAAAAATGAATGCATTTATATTGTGATTTGCCATGGTTTTGTGATGCAGAAACTGGCTGTGCTGCTTTTACAGGTGAAACTGGGAAAATATAAGGTAATTTACCTGTAAAAACAGCCAATTACTGCATCATAAACCGCACTGTGTGAATACATCCTTGTACAACTTTTCCCTTATAGCACAGTTGCAACTAATCCCCATATCAGAAGGTGATCTCCCACTTAGGGTGTTTTTCACACAGTGTGTTTTTTTGGTGCGTTTTTCATGCATTTTTTGGATGCAATTTTTGTGCAGAATTGTAAAGTATTATTTGCTGTGCCTTTCTGCACAAAAAACTCATCTGAAAAACCCATAAAAAATGCATGCGCGTGTAAGCACCCTTAAGCAGCGAACCCCGGATCACTCTTGAAGTGGAACCAGCAAGATTTCTCAGGAGTCACACGGGTCAACCAACAGGGCGAGTTCAGACGCAGTTAAAACCCATGGGGGAAAAAAAACGCAATTTTAATTACATGATTTGCTAGGGTTTTTGATGGGTTTTTCTGCGCTATGCAGTTTTAAGGTGAAACAGGGAAGGGTGAAGGGTTTACCCCTCATCATATCAATTGCCGCAATCTAAAACCAAGGCAAGTTGTGGTAAACAAGCTTGCTTTTTCTTCAGGTGCAGTTTTGATATCTTTTTAGTGCAACAGCAGCACACCATTAAAGGGGTTTTCTCACTACAAAGATCATGTTTCAGATAATGGGGACAGAAAAAATAAGCATTTTGTAATTGGTTGCATTCCCCAAAACCCCTTAGTATAGGATAGAGCTTTTCTGTAAACTGTTTTCTATTTCTGCTCTCCCCATCGGAAAAGCCCCCTTTTATGGATTGGCTTGGGAAACACCCCGGGGGTTTTCCGCCCTCTGACATGCCCCCTGCACTGTAAAGGCTGAGACTTTTCATTCAGCCTTTTGGGGAACGCCCCCAAAAAAGGAAACGCCCCGGCAGCCCCCGGTGCTGTGATTGGCTGCCTGAACTCTGTTTTACTCCCTTTGAGCTTTAAAACCGAAAGTAAAACCAGCTATGTGAAAGGGCTGCTGGCTTAACTCATCCCCAGCTCAAAGGGTAATAAACTGACTAATTACTGACTTTTTAAAAAAACAGAGAGGGGGGGGCGTTACATTCCTACATTTTTTTCATCATTCGGGTGTGTGTATAACTTTATACACAGCGGGGCTTGTGGAGCCTGAAGCTAAAGGCTCGAGACAAAAAGCATGCAGGGGGTGTATAGCTCTCCGATATTTTTCCCTTCCACGCAACACAGAGGGCCACATGTATGTAACTGTCTTGGTGAAAAACTCACTTTTTGTGCCCATGAACCAATCAGGCGCCCCTCTCATTTCCCCCAGAAATATATGGAATAAAAGGGCGCTCTGTTTGGGGTTGTTAGGGGCAACAAAGGAATTTTACACCAGACATTTTATACATGGGGGCCCAGAATGATGATCTCACAGCTCTTCAGGGAGGAGAGACACGCCTGCTCAGAGGAGAGACTCGCCCCTGAATTTCAAATTTAATCTCAGACCGGGAGCAGCGCCAGCGGCAGGGAGCGAGGTCGGTGAGGGGTTAATTTTTTTACTTTTAAATTGTCCTATCACGGGGGGGCCTTAATCAAATTTATAAATATGCAGGGGGAAGCATTATCTACTTCTTATGAAGGGGGCTATTCTCTACTTCTATAGTGCAGGGACATTAAAACTCTTTAATAGGCGGGGGGACTATTATCTATTCTATATTGCAGGGGGAAAGCTTTTATCCTTTTTATATTCAGGGGAGTTTATCTACTTATATATGTGCAGGGGAGAGTATTATCTACTTATAAGTGGGGGGGAGGCTTTTATCTATTTTAAATATTGCAGGGGAGAGCTATTACAATTTATTATGTGCGGGGGAACTTTTATCTACTTGTCCGTGTCCCGCCCCCCCGTAGCGTGGCAAACCCCCCCCTTTAGTGGGGCAGGAGGTTATCTTGCACAGGGGCATCGGGCAGCGTCTCTTTACGTCTCTTGACCTGCCCGCGCCGCCGCCGGCAAGTTCTCCGGAAACGCGAGGCATTTCGGGGGAAAAAGGGGGGGGCTTTGCGGGGAAACCCAAAAGCCCCCCCCTTTCCCCAGTTTGAAAAACAGATGCCCGGGGGACAGGTGGGCAGGGGTGGCTGTGTGGGTTGGGAGGGGGGTCTGTTTGCCTGTGAGGGAGGAGTGTTTTCAGTGACTGAGTGCTTGTGAGGGGAGGAGTGGAACTAAAGGGTTTTATTTTTCAGCTAAAGGGGCCTGCCCCGGCTCATGGGGGGATCTGTCTGAATCTGGGGGCCCCCTGTCTGGATCACGGGGCCAACCTGGGTCATGGGGGGCATCTGTGGGTCAGGGGCCATCTGTCTGGATCAGGGGGCATCTGCCGGTCGGGGGGATCTCCGGATAAAGGGGGGATCTGCCTGGGTAAAAGGGGGGATTGCCCGGAAAAAGGGGGGGATTGCCTGGCTCAAGGGGCTCTGCCTGGCTCATGGGGGGATCTGCCGGGTAAAGGGGCATCTGCCCGGTTATGGGGCATCTGCCTGGCTCATGGGGGGGACTGCCCGGGTGGGGGGATCTACCCGGTAAACCCGGGGATCTGCCGGCCATGGGGCACTGCCCCCAATAAAGGGGGCATCCGCCAGCTATTGGGGAACTACCTGCTGAAGGACTCTAAGTGGCTATTGGGGGGGACACCCGGCTTTGGGGGCCACCTTGCTATTGGAGGCACTACCTGGGCTATTTTGGGGGGGCACTACCTGGTATTGGGGGGGACTACCCCGGATGTAACTTTAACTTTCTTCCCGAGCCATTATCTTAGGGGGAGCCCGGGGGCTTTTTTGAAGGGGGGGTGGCTTACTTGCAAGATGGGCGTGGATATCAAATTTTTGGCGTGACGTTTAAAAACCCCCGCCTTCAAAACTCCTGCTTTTTTACTTTCAAAAGTTGGGTGTATGCATTTTACTTAATATTTCGGGGGAGAGCTATTATCTCTTATATTGTGCAAGGGAAGCAAATTATCTATTCTATATGTGCAGGGGAGGTATTTTTATTATATATGTGCAGGGGGAGTATTTTTCTATTATGTTTGTGCAAGGGAGAGCTATTATCTACTTCTATATGTGCAGGGGGAGAGCTATTATCTACTTATTATGTGCAGGGGGGGGCTATTATCTATTATATATGTGAGGGGAAGCTAATTCTACTTTATATGAAGGGGAAGGCTTTTCACTTATTATGTGAGGGGAGAGCTATTAACTACTTTTTTTTTTGGGAGGGAGACTTTACTACTTATATATTGCAGGGGGGAGCTATTATCTACTTATAATGTGTAGGGAAGCATTACACTTATATATGGCGGGGAGGCTATTATCTACTTATATAGTGTAGGGGAAGCTATTATCTTTATAAGTGTAGGGAAGCTTTAATCTACTTTAAAAATGTGCAGTGGGGCTATTTCACTTATAAGTAAGGGGAGCTATTTTCACTTATATATGTGCAGGGGGAACTATTTCTATTATATATGTGCAAGGGAGAGCTATTACTATTAATATGTGCAGGGGGGGACTATTTTCTACTTATATATTCAAGGGGGAGGCTATTTTTTCTACTTAAAGTGCAGGGAGGGGGCTTTATCTACTTCAAAAAGTGCAGGGGGGAGCTATTACTACTTCTAAATTTTTGCAGGGGGAGAGTATTTTTTACTTCTATATTCAGGGGAAGCATTACACTTCTATAGTGCAGGGGGAGAGCTAATTATTACTTAATAATGCAGGGGGGAAACAATTTTTACTTTTAATATGCAGGGGAGAGCTATTTCTACTTTTATAAAGTGCAAGGGAGAGTATTTTTACTTATATGTTAGGGAAGCTATTACTACTTTTAATTTTGCAGGGGGGAGCTTTAAATTTACTTTATATGTGTAGGGAGAGCTATTAAACTTATATCCCCTACAGGGGGGGCTATCATTTACCCATAAACATGCTGAAGGCCCTTTAGCTACTTATATATATGTGCGGGGGAAAAATATCCTACCCATAGTTGCGGGGGCCTATTTAAATTTCCTAAAAACCTATAGGGGACCTATAAAAACCCATATAACCGCTGGGGGGGCCCTAACCTGCCCCAATACCTCTGGGGGACCCCAACCCCCCATAACCTGCTGGGGGACCATAACCTGCCCAAACCCTGGGGGATCCCCTAACCTGCCTATATACCTACTGGGGGTCCATAACTTTCCTAATACCCCTGGGGATCCATAACCGCCCATATACCCGTGGGGGGACAAAAAAATAACCCTACCACGGGAGATATATAAATAAAAAAACCACCACTAGAGGACGTATAACTTACTGGGGGGCCCCCCCTTTTTTCCTTCATGGGGGACACATAATTTTTGCGGGAAGCGCTAACTTTTTAACCGGTTTTTTAAGGCCCAGCTCAAATCGTTTATAAGAGTTTTGCAATCGACTCCGGACTCCATTTGTTTTTAAGGCCTCAAGCGAGATAAGACCTTAGCAATCGACTCCGGGATAGAGAGAAGCGGATCAAGAAAAGACAGACATTATTTAACATCCGAAAACGCATCACAAGGGGCAAGTAAAACACGCTCAACGATCCTCGTTGAATGCGATGCGCTTTTACATTTAAAACAATGGAAATCCCCCTGCCATTGTTAGATGCCTGTTTGGGCCCCCTTTAGGGTCCGAAACACGGATCCAAACACGCATCTAAAAACGGATCCAAAATCGGATTCAACATCCCCTAAGGGTGCTTTCACACAGTGCGTTTTTTTTGGTGGGTTTTAGATGCGTTTTCCGGATGTGTTTTTTTGTGGAGAAAGGCACAGCAATTAATGCTGTACATTTCTGCACAAAATAATGCATCCAAAAACGCATCAAAAATTGCACCAAAAACGCACTGTGTGAAAGCACCCTCAAACCAGTGACCGTTCTAGTGGATAGCAGTGATCATCTTATTATAATGGCTCCTGTCAGGGCTGGGATGGATAAAGCAGCAAATAAACAGCCAGTGCCTAAAGTTGAGGGGTTGTAAGCAGAAGCAATATAACAAGGGCCATGCTGTGATAGCTACACAACAGGGTCAGAGTATCTCCAGAACAGCAAGTCTTATGGGTGCTCCTGGTACGCAGTGGTTAGTAGCTACCAAAAGTAGTCCAAGGATATGTGTTACATGATCGGTCTAGAGATATCAGTGGACACTGACAATGTCAGGGCTGTCGGATTGTTGGGAGTCCTAAGACTGCATTCATACTGTTGTAGTATAGGGTTACATGGGTGTCATATATTTACTGTGGGTGGAGGCTGTCAGAGATTCCCTATAAAGGTCTTTTGGACCAGAACATTGGGGATATACTCTATTGTCTATGAAATTATGTGATGCTATTAAAAACACCCGGAGTACTAATTAATTTTGTATGCTGCGACTAACACATTGAATAATAAAGCAAAATTCTTTTGGACGCTTAAAAGCTGTGTGTGCCGTTAGAAATCTATTTTTTTAACATATTTAGTTTTAAGCACTGTAAGGGGTGATAAAACCCCAAAATAGTGGTCTTAAAGGGGTTGTCTCACCATGCTGTTTCACAGAGCCACAAACAGCTTTCATTCATGCATCCTGCCTCTTCCTGGTCAGGTTGTGGGTGGTTAGCATATCAGCTGCGTATTCATAGGTCTTATAATTGCTATGACATGAGAGCAGAAGATGTTTATCTAAATTCCAGAGAAGCTTCAGAGCTTAAGTGAAGCACAAGTAATAAGTCTCCTTTGTTTGTTAGATCAGATAACACTCAAGCTCTCAAGTTGCCTGCAGTTCTTTGTGCCAACCCTGTGTGTTGACATCATCCCTGCTTTCAGACAAGATAAACAGCAGAGGAGAGCAGGTCGGTAACCTAGAGAAAGCTGAGTGCACTCAGAGCTTATAAAATCACTTTTATCTTCTCAACCAAGAAAAAGAAACAAAGCAATGTATTTGGAAAATGTCTTTATTTACTGTTCCCTAGATGTTGAAAGCTAATCTTTGTGGTGAGGCAACCCCTTTAAATGTATTTAACCCCTTAACGACCTTGGGCGTATGAGTATGTCCCAGGGCCGCAAGGGGCTTTGCAGGGGATCGCGCCGTGACCCCCCCCCCGCGCCGGGTTAGCGCAAATCGCCGCTAACACCCGCAGTAACAGCGCCGGCGGGTGGCTCCGCCCGCTGGGCTGTTTTACACCCATCAGAAACCAGCCAAAATGATTTCCGCGGCTCTGAATAAACTGGGATCACGGGCCGCGCCCGATCTTTACGTCAACGTACCTACGCTGATTCCGACGACGGCTTGGTGTGTGGGAGCCTTGTGAAGGCTCCCGCACTTACCTGCCGTTTTCCCCACTTCCTCCGCAGACAGGAGGGGAAACCGCATCTTTGTAACCCTAATGCAGCTATCATGCATAGTGTATAAACAATCACGCCACCTAGTGGTCAAGTACCATAGGTGGCCTCAAAAGTTACAGTAAAAAAAAAAATTAAGTTTTAAAGTACAAAAAAAAAAAGTATTGAAAGTTCAAATCACCCCCATTTCCCCATTTTACAAATAAAATCATTAAAATAATAAAAAAAAGTTACACATATTTGGTATCAGCCCGCGTCCGAAAAAGTCCGATCTATAAAAATATAACATCATTTATCCCGTAAGCTGAACACCGTAGAACAAAAATTGCAAACGCCAAAATTGCGTTTTTTGGTCATTTTACGTCACTGAAAAAATGGAATAAAAATGATCAAAAAAGTCGCATGCATTCCAAACTGCTAGCGATAAAAAGTAAAACCCCATCACTGACGTCCGTAGTGTTAGTACAAAAAAGTTATTGGGCGCACAAAATGGTGCCGTGGCGCAAATTTCAAAAATAGAAAATGTTTGGAATTTTTTTTTACTGTACCAAAACATAACGGAAAACCCTACATAGTTTGGTATTGCCGGATGCGTAACAACCTGTAGAATACAGATAACACATTATATTTACCGAAGATTGAACGCCATAAAAGCAAAACCCTCGCAAACATGGCAAAAATAATTTTTTTTCACATTTTGCCCTACTTGGAATTTGTTTTGTGGTTTTTTCCAATCTATTGTATAGTAAAATGAATTACACCATTAGAAAGTACATCTTGTCCCGCAAAATAAAAGCCCTCATGTGTCTATGTAGGTGGAAAAATAAAAAAGTTATGGCTTTCAGAAGACGAGGAGGGAAAAACGAACGTGTCACCAAAAAAAAAGGCCTGGTCCTTAAGGGGTTAATACATTGGTTTGTGTGTTTGTATATTTGGGGTACTAAGGGATTAACTGATTCAGCACTTTATTCAGTGCAGGAGGTGCTTTAAGACAGAAAGAAGAGAGAGAATAAATGAATATCCTTCTCCTAGAAGAACAGAGAGGTGTCAGGGAGCCGGGGTGAGAGTGAGACCCTCTACATGGGAGTTCAGCAGAGTTCTCCTGTAGTTGAAGTGTGAAGGACAGGGAGAGTGTAAGGGTCGGTTCACACGGCTTATTCAAGCCGTAATTGGGAGACGGATTCCACCCGCACTACTGCTTGAATAATGGGCAGGGGCGCTGCCCACCGGCCTCATAGACGTTCATTATCCATGGCACGTATCCTGCCAGGATAATGAACATGTCAATTTCTCCCCGCCCGGTGGATTCACCGAGCTGGTAGGAGAGACGGAATCCATAGTTCTCTATGAGAACTGTGGATTACCGTAATGACAGGGACGGATTGGAGCCGTACTGCAGCGCAAATACGGCACGCAATACGGCTGCAATCCGTGCCCAAAATAATGTGAACGGCCCTAAGGGTATGCTCACACGGCACATTTTGGTGCGTATCTTGCTTCGAAATATGCAATGAAATACATCCAACACAGTGTTCTAAACACTCCTCATAGAGTGCAGTGGAAAATACGCGCAGTCATTCATACAATGTGAATTTTAGTCTCCTAAGGACAATAGGAGTCTCTGTCTTTAATCCCAGCACATGTGCACTGCACCTCCCAGCAATCCCACATACACCCGCTACACAGGTATGAACACCTGTCTGCACCTGGGACCTACAGCCACTAAACATCTACCTCCTCCACACAAACCTTTACAATATCCCATTAGGACGATAGTAGGAAACCAGAATCTTTCCAATGTAGCAGAATTATTGACAAAGGATTTGGAGGAAGAAGAGGTTGGTTTTTTTTTCATAGTGAGTGATAGATCCACCTTTATATTCAGTAGGGAATGGAGCAGCGTTACTCACAGGGACAGCCACAGCTCAGGTAAAGGATATGTCTAGGATTAGAGGTAGATAGCGGTGTCTTTTATATATCTGACCACTGGGTGGAAGTCACAGATCACTTTCTGTACTGTGCTGAGCGTGAAAGGAAATGTTGAGCAAAGCTCAGATTGTACAATCCTTTACAGCTTGAGTGGGTTGTCTGCTTTGGAACATCTTCACTCATGACCTAACGGATTTCATTGAGTGAGGTATAATTCATGAACAATTTACCTATTACTCCAGTGGATAGAAGCGGATCACACAGACAACTCCTATCAGCCACATTTATAGTTGTCCCTTAACGTACAATATTATTTGGCAGGCCCAGGGCGACCATTGTACGTTAAGACCAAAACTCTATGGAGAACTGGTGATTGGATCTGAGGCTCAAAAATGT
Organism: Phyllomedusa bahiana; assembly: GCA_025379985.1. Classification (NCBI taxonomy): domain Eukaryota; kingdom Metazoa; phylum Chordata; class Amphibia; order Anura; family Hylidae; genus Phyllomedusa; species Phyllomedusa bahiana. The sequence continues at coordinate 54,926 of JAODAL010011660.1, read as the reverse complement.
CCCCAACATAATGCAAAATGAAGATGAAAGAAAATTAAGCAGATACTAATCCAGATAAAGCGCGTTCTTGCATGTAACATAACAGAGAGCAGCAGAGAGCTGGAAATCACTTTCTATGATGAGGACAGGAGCATCTATGGGTTATGTAATTAATACACAGTATACTTGAAAAAAGAAAATGGTGCCCTCCCCTGGTGCCCAAAAGAACTGCTCTTCCTGGCACAGTAAAAGCGTAAAGGACTTAGTACCACACTGTACTGTAAGGGCGCTATACCCGCCAAACACTGAAGCCCTCACAATACATGTAAGGCAGTACAGGAAGTAGTACCGCACTTTTCTGTAGAGAGGCATACTAAAATCGCCCCTCACTGCTGCTCCTCCTAAAACTGTAAGAGCAGTACAGGACATGTGTACCGCACTGACTGTAGAGAGGCACTACTAGCTGCCAAAAGCATCAGCCTAAACATGTAAGAGCAGACAGGACAGTAGTACCGCACGTATGTAGGAGTCTACTTAGACTGGCAATCATGCATGCCCAATAATGTAAGAGCAGTACAGGGGAAATTGTACTGCAGAGAAAAGAGTCCACTAGTGACCATAATACTGCTCTCTCACTAAAAATGTAAGAGCAATACAGGACAGGTAGTACCGCACTGTACTGTAGAGAGGGGCTACTAGACCACCAACCACTACATGCACCTCACTAATACATGTAAGAGCAGTATAGGACATGTAGTACTGCACTGTACTGAGAGGCGCTACTAGACACCAATCACTGCATGCACCTCACTAATACATGTAAGAGCGGTACAGGACATGTAGTACCGCACTGTACTGTAGAGAGGCGCTACTAGACACCAATCACTGCATGCACCTCACTAATACATGTAAGAGCAATACAGGAGATGTAGTACCGCACTGTACTGTATTACTAGACCGCCAATCACTGCATGCACCTCACTAATACATGTAAGAGCAATACAGGACAGGTAGTACTGCACTGTACTTTAGAGAGGCGCTACTAGATCACCAATCACTGCATGCACCACACTAATACATGTAAGAGCAGTACAGGAGATGTAGTGGTCAGATCTTCTATCAATCACGAGCCACAGATCAGTGTCTGTGACATTGTATGTGTGGTTTATAGATAGTGTCCCAGGAAAGACCATTGTTTGCTGGAAATATTGTATCCTGATGCCACGGTCATGTGAAAGAGCAATGTATAATCTATTGGAAAGAGGTATAGCAAGCAGAGCCAGTGAATGTAACTGAATGAGTCTAAACTATTAATGCAAATGCATATTTGACAGATTTTTTGTATATCTTCTATGTGGATTTGGGCATAGATAATTCACAACAGAATAACGAAACAGCAAAGTATAGATGGTCCCATGTTACAAGATCGCAACATGGGACCAGTGATCTCCAGTGGCAAGCGATTAACCCCTAAGCTTCAGCTAAGGGAAAGAGAGGGAGACCCGCGGGGAAAAAAAGGGCTTCCCACTCCCTTTTGATATCCGGGTTCGGCTGTGCCGGGGGGTGCCCGGGATAGTGTTTGACATTACAAAGGATCCCCAGTAATACTGTGTACTGCTCTCCATTGTAACAGTGATCTAAAGATCAGTGATGACAGTCCCCTATGTGACCAAGTAAAAAAAAAAAGTGAAAAAGCATAAAAACAACATACAAAAATAAAATAAAAACATGTAAACCACTCTTTTCCCCTTTACAAACAGCAATCACCATAAAAAGATCAAAAATAAATAAAGCTCACATATTGGTAACGCGATGCGAAACAGCCTCCCCATGAACTGTCATTTCCCCCTTAACACCGGGCCCCTTTTTTTCACTTCGTTTTTCCCCCCCGCTTTCCCAAGCCATAACTTTTTAATTTTTTCATTACAAAACACTTTTATTTTGCGGGACAAGATGAAATTTCAAATGGTGTTATTCATTTTACCATAGAATAACTGGGAAAGGGAAAAAAAAATTCAAAAGGGGACAAAATTGAAAAAAAACCAACTTTTTTTACAGCATTCAAGCTTCAGTAAAAAACGAGTATTATCTCTATTTAAAGGTTGATACGCCCCAATCCCAAAAACATGAAGTTTTTTTATTTTTTGAAAACGTAAAAAAATTTTCCAAGCATTTTTTTTTTGAAATCTATGCGCCATGCCATTTTCTGCGCCCAAAACTTTTTGAAATAACACCTAGGATTGGGGGGTTTAAAACATGCAACTTTTTTTTTTTTAAAATTTTTTTTGGGAAATTTAGGGGACGTAAAATGACCCAAAAAAAAAACCTATTTTGGTGTTTGGAAATTTTTTTTTTCTTTTATGGTGTTCAGGTAGGGATAGTGATTTTTATTTTTTATAGATCGGACTTTTCAACGCAGCGTTATAAAAATTGTAATTTTTTTTATTATTTTTTTTTGTAAAATCCCCAAAAAGGGGTTGATTTAACTTGATTTTTAATTTTTTTTTTACACTTTAAAAACATTTTTTTTTTACTTTAAATTTCAGTCCCCCAGGTAACACCATAGGGGGGGGCATTATTTATACAGCTTGGGCCTTTCCCCCCACTGGGTTTTTCAGAGGGTTTTTTTCGATTTTTCTTGTGAAGGGGGGGGCTTTTTCCTTTTTAAACGGGGAGAAAACCGCCCCCCTGGGGGCCGTGGCCCGGGCACAAAAAACATTTTTAATCCCGGGTGGGATAAAGGCCCCGTTTTTTGTCCTGTGTCTTGTAAACGGCCCCTTATAGTACAATTCATTAGGGTAAAAAAGGGGGGTTTTTTACTATTTCCTCCCGGGGGCCGGAAGTACAAAATCGAAAGCAGGGCCAGGGGAAGCATTACGGGGCTTCCACTGCCTGTTAAGCAATCGGGGGCCCTTGCAATTTCACCGGGGGGCACCCCGTTTTGCATGAGGAATGGTGCCGCCCCGTTTTCTAGTTTTAGATTGCCCATTTTTTCTCCAGCCAAAGGGGTTAAAACAGTGCAAATGGCATCGCCCCCTCCCACTCAAACCCCCTTCCCCCATTGGAAGTACTTTATGTTAAATGTGGGAAAGTGTTTAAACCCGAGGGGTGAACGTGTAAAAAAAAAACTCACGAATTGCGTTTTTTCTTCATCCCGCAGCACATAAAAAGGGAAAAAAAAGCGACACAGTATCATAAAAAGCCAAGTAATACCAATGAAACGTCATGCTCTCTTACAAAAGTCTTTATGGGAAAAAAAAAAAGTTTGGGATCAAAAAAGCCCCAAAAGAAATATTGTTTTACACAAAAAACAACTTTTTTTAAAGAGTTCAGCATTTAAAAAAATATATAAACGGGGTAAACAAACCCTAATGTATAACCAGGAAGTAAAACTAACTTGTCACGGGTACTGCACGGGGGAGCGTGTTAAATTTAAAAAACATACTAGGGTTGCAGTATTTCTTCACCCTGCCTTCCAAAAAAATATTTTAAAACAATCAAAAAAACCTTTACCCCCCCAAAAATGATCCAATAAAAATTTAACTATCCCACAAAAACTCCGTACACAGACAAAAAAAAAGTTATGGCCTCGACTTTCGGTGATGCAAAAAAAGTGTTGTCCCCTTTTTTACAAAATATTTTTATTTGTAGAAGCTTTAAAAAAAAAAAAAAACAAATTGGTATTCTGTAATCGTATTACCTGGTAAAGTAGTATGCCTTTTTTCCGACGTGACCTGTAAAAAATAAAAATAAAAAACACTACCAGGATTTTGTGTTTTTTCCAAAAAAACCCAAAAAATCTTGAAAAAAGCGATCAAAGCGTATATTCTCATAATGGACCCAAAAAAAACCAATTGATCCCGCAAAAACAAACCCAAATCAACTCTGTTTCAGAAAAATAAAAAAAAGTTATAGTTGTCAGACTATGATTATATTAAAATTAAATTTTTCTATTGTGTAAAAGTAATAAAACATTAAAAAAATATATAAAATGTATGTTATTGTATTTGTACCATAAAGTTATCATATCATTTATGCCGCAAACGCTATGAAAATGAAGCCCAAAATACAACGGAGCAACTGCGTTCCCATTTTCAGGGGCCCAATGAAAAAAAAAAGAAAACACCTTTTTGGGCCGAAATTTACAATACACCCCCAGAAAGAGTCCATGAGGGGGGTTTTAATCAAAAATGCGGGGACTTCTGAAAGTTTTCACCTTTCGGTATTTTTGGGGCTTTTCAAAAGCAACATGGCCAACCCAAAAACTGCGTTCCAAAACCAAATAAAGCTCCCACCCTTTGCCCTGCCATGCGCCAAAAAAGCTTTTTACCCCAAATTAGGTATTGCGAACTTGGGAAAAATTGATAACAAATTTTTGTGCTTTTTTTCCAGGATTCCTTGTAAAAAAGAAAAATTTTTAGCCCACATAGAATTGGTTTTAAAAAAAAATTTTTTCATTTTCCAGCCCAAGCAAAAAAAATTTGTGAAACACCTGTGGGGTTGAAATTTTCCACTAACCCCCCAATAATTCTTTAAGGGTTGGGGGGGTTTTTCCCTATGGAGTTTGTTTTGGGGATTTATTAAAATTTTAAATCCTTTGGGCGTCCCAAAAAACCCGAAATGGCCCTAATAAAAACGTAAGAAAAAAGAGACCCCCGAGTCCATAGGTGCTCCTCCATTTGGGGCTTGTGTTGAGCCAAATAATGCCTAGGGCCAATATTTAATCTCTGAAAATGGCAGAATCTGGGGGAATTTTTGTTTTTTGCCATTCCCTGGCCATCTACTGCGTTCCAGTGAATAATGGACACAAAATTAAATGTGAAAAAAAAAAAGTGAAATTTCGAAATTTCACCTCCACTTTTCCTTAATTTCTGTGAACCGCCTAATGGGTTAATAAACTTCTTAAATGCTGTTTTGAATACATTAAGAGGTATAGTTTCTTAGATGAAGTCATGTATGAGATTATCTAACATACAGGCCAATCAAAGTCACGTCAGAACTGGACTGGTCCCCAAGAAAATCTATGTTAAACATTTTCTTCAAAATGTGAAAAATTACTACTAAATTTAAAAAAAAAATAAAAAAAAAGACATTTAAAAAATGAGGCCAACCTACAGTAGATGCTAGTTAGAAACTATTTTGTGGGGAATAACTATCTGTCTTACACGAAGACATTTTTGAAGTTTGAAAATGGCAATTATTTTTCACAGATAAACACAAAAAAAGGATTGTCTGGACCAAAATTTCTTACTAACTTAAAGCACAATGGGGTACATTTATCAAGGCAGTTGCTCCAGAATTCGGGCACAAAAATAACGTTTTACAAGCTTTTCGCTACATTTACTATGTGTTTTAGACAGTTTCAGAAACTTTTGTGCCTCGTCCGATAAAGGGGGTGTGGCCTTGGAAAAAGGGGCATGGTTTTGCGGGTAAAGGGCTTAAAATTAAACAAAAATTAGCCAGAATTTTGTCGCAATTAGTGCCGTAAATGTAAGCCAACTTAATAGTGGTACAAAGTTAGACTAGACAGTTCTAACCTGCACCAGATTTATCAACACTGTGACCCCAATGTGTCATGAGAAAAAAATCTCTGAATCACTTGGAAAGGTAAAAGTGTCAAAAACTTATTCTCACATAAAGTGACACGTGTCAGATTTAAAAAATGGGGTTCTGTCAGAAAGGCCAAAACTGGCTGCGGCAGCTTAAGAGGGTAGAGTCTTTTTATTGATCATGTAATAGAAAAATACAAAAGTTTCTGAATAGTTTCTAGTGAAAAATCTCCTACCATTTTGTGCACACGGCTACTTTGCAGACCTAAGTGTTTCCATCACATATTTATCACCTATCTACTGCTTTAGACTGGAATCCCCCTTTTAAGTTTGCATTGTGTCTAAAGTGATATCAAGGGACGAATCTCTACCTGCAGTCCTATGAAAAACTACAGATAACACTTAGGGCATAGTTGTGCGCCATGGCAAAAATTTGCATGGACACGCCCATCTTGTCGGTGTGTCACGCCCCTTCAGAAAGCCACACCCACTCCACCTAACTGCATAACGGCTTTGGAAGAAAGCCAGGTAGATGCCCTTATAGCCAGGTAGTAGCCCCCCAGAAACCGGTAGTGCCCCTTACAGGTCAGGGAGATGCCCCTTGTAGCCAAGTATATGCACCCTCTGTAGCCAGCTAGATGCCCCCTCTGTAGCCAGGTAGTGCCCCCCTCTGTAGCCCGGTAGAGCCAAATTTGTAGCCAGGTAGATGCCCCCCCTTTGTTAGCCAGGTAGTGCCCCATTGTAGCCAGGTTGATGCCCCCTTTGTTAGCCAGGTAGTGCCCCCCCATTGTAGCCAGGTAGTGCCCCCCCATTTTTAGCCAGGTAGTGCCCCCTCTGTTGCCAGGTAGACCCCCCATTGAAGCCAGGTAGTGCCCACTCTGTTGCCAGATAGTGCCCCCCCATTGTAGCCAGGTAGTGCCCTTCTGTTGCCAGGTAGTGCCCCCCCCCATTTGTAGCGAGGTAGTGCCCCCTCTGTTGCCAGGTAGTGCCCCCCCCTATTGTAGCCAGGTAGTGCCCCCTCTGTTGCCAGGTAGTGTCCCACCCCCCCCCATTGTTTGCCAGGTAGTGCCCCCTCTGTTAGCCAGGTAGTGCCCCCCCATTGTAGCCAGGTAGTGCCCCCCCCCATTGTAGCCAGGTAGTGCCCCCTCTGTTGCCAGGTAGTGCACCCCCCATTGTAGCCAGGTAGTGCCCCCTCTGTTGCCAGGTAGTGCCCCCATTGTAGCCAGGTATTACACCCTCTGTTGCCAGGTAGTGCCACCCCCCCCCCCCCATTGTAGCCAGGTAGTGCCCCCTCTGTTGCCAGGTAGTGCCCCCCCCCCCCTCATTGTAGCCAGGTAGACTCCCCATTGTAGCCAGGTAGAGCCCCCCTATAACTAATAAAAATATAATAATAAAGTCCGCTTACCTCCCCAGTCTCCTGCAGCTCCGGACACCTCCCGGCCGACTGAGTAGTCTCAGTGTCGCAGGGGAAGTGAGTGCAGCCGCGCGTCACACCCCCTGTGACGCTGACCTGTATGTACGGCGCACACCGATGCTGTACATACAGGGGGAGAAGGGAGGAGGGGAACGATCCCTCCTGCCTTCTCCCTGCACAGTGACAGTCTCCGGACGGGTGAGCGGCCGCTGCGGCCGCTTCACCCGCCTGTAGGAGCGGCCCGGTGGCGCCAGAGTAGCCTGCTGGCGGCGGGAGGAATGCCAACTCTGCCGGGGGGGGGGGGGGGGGGACCCCCCATGAGCGGGATCCCCCCCGCCAAAAGTGGGAGAGTTGGCATGTATGACTTAGGGCCACATGTATGAAAACCGTCTAGGTCTAAAACTCAATGTGTTGCCCATAGCAACCAATCATAGCCCATAGCAACCAATCAAGGCCCATAGCAACCAATCAGAGCCCCCCTTTCATTTCATATAGTGCTCTGGAAAAATGAGGGGGGGGGCGATATGATTGGTTGCTAAGGGCAACAAAGACAGTCTTACAGCTAAATAGTTTTCATACATGTGGACCTTAATGATGTCATCATTACCAAATCACTAATTAAGGTGGTTGTGTGGAAAATCAATTTTCATATATCCTCTTGGTGAATCCTGATTTAATAGAGGGGAGTCTTGTGTTAAAGGGGTTGTGTGAGAAACCCATCCAAAAATGAGAACATATAATTTAGGAATACTAAGTATAAGCAGTAAATACAGGGGGTATGGAAAGTATTCAGACCCCTTTACATTTTTCACTCTTTGTTTCATTGCAGCCATTTGGCAAGATAAAAAAAAGGTAATATTTTTTCTTCCTTAATGTACACTCTGCATCCCCCCCATCTTGAAAGGAAAAAAACAGAAATGTAGATATTTTTGCAAATTTATTAAACAAAGAAAATCTGAAATATCACATGGTCTTAAAGGGGTTGTCTCACTACATGGATTGCTTTTTATGTTAAAGATCTTGCAAAAACAAGTCACTTTGCAATATATCCATTAACAGTGTTCTACCTATTCCTAAATATCCCCACCTGTATGGGCTGCATTAGTTCCTCAGGTCGCTATAGCTACAGACCTGTTTGATCTATCCTGATAGGCTGCCAGCACTGGTTGCTATAGCTACAGACCTGGCTTCTACTGCAGCCTAGTGGAAGCCAGTAAACACGCCCCTGAATTCAAAGTGAAACCAAGAAAACAGGACTGAGGTAAGATGAATCAATGTAGTGAGACAACCCCTTTAAGTATTTAGACTCTTTGCTGTGACACTCATATTTAACTGTCCATTTCCTTCTGATCCTCCTTGAGATGGTTCTACTCCTTCATTGGAGTCCAGCTATGTTTAATTGAACTGATTGGACTTGATTAGGAAAGGCACACACCTGCATATATAAGACCTCACAGCTCACAGTGTATGTCAGAGCACATGAGAATCATGAGGTCTTAGGAACTGCCCAATTAGCTCAGAGACAGAATTGTGGCAAGACAAAACGAGCAGCCTCGTTATAGGTATTTAGGCATTTTTTTTTCATTATGACATGTAGTTTATCTATTTAGTTTTCTTCTTTTCCCAAAGAACCCCTTTAAGGATCTTCATTGGAAGCAAGCATCTCTTGCTCTAGAGCACCTGCCTTGTCCTGCATTAAAGGGATTTTGCCAAAAAAAGGCTTTTTCCATGCCGGGTTTTTTTGGGCCCGTTTTAAAAGGGTTCATGTGCTAAAAAGGGGGGAAAGGGGTATGATTTTTTTCAACTACATACCCTATTTTAAAATTTTTTTTATTTTACCCTGCACTGTTTAATTTTTTTTAAACTAAGGAGTAAAAGGGGCCCAGAGAAAAAAATGACAGCACCGGGGATTTTGAATACTCGCTAAAGGCATAAGGCTATGTTTCACCGGCTTAACTGGGGGAAAGGGGAAAATTACGCCCCGGGAATTACGCCTGTGGGGGGGGGGGGGAGCGGGGAGGGGAGCGGGGGGCCCGGCACCTCCCCCCCCATAGACCTTTTCATTACCATGGCGCGTAAACGCCGCGAAATTCACAGGGTCGCTTATTTTCCCCCCGCAGCGGTTTCGCCAGCGGGGTAGGGAACGTAACCCAATTTCCCTCTATGAGAGCTGTGGAAAAACCGTAATGACGGGGACTTTTTTCCAACCCTAATTGTGGGGCATTTCCGGCGCGAAATTACGGACCGAAAATACGGCCCTTTTTTTAAGCCGTTTTAAAAAGGGCCAAAGGTGTTTGTGAATAATTAAGGGGGGAAGAGCCCGACGGGAAGCTGCCTGAAGGAGGGGTTTGATGTCTAAACATGTGCAACCGGGGGCTCTCGCCCCTGTTAAAATCCCCTACACACGGGGCTGTCCACTAGGGAACAAAAGGGGGAGCACTAAAACAAAAATGATACAAAACCCTTTTAAATTAATGAAAAAAGGTAAAAAGGGTTTTTTTTTTAATTTTATTTTCGACCCAAAACCCCTTTAACAAACGAATCATTGATTTGAAGGGAAAACTTTTGTAGTGCTTCTATTTCTATGGTTTTCTTAGAAAAAAAAAAAACTTTTTACTGCCAGGTTTCCCCCCACAATTCCCATTTTGTTTAAACAAGCCCCACAGGGGGATATTTTTGTGAATTTTTTTTGGGGAACCATTCTAACAAACAGCACAGGTGTAACTATAGCCATAGCAGCCACTATAGGACCCAGAGTTTGGGGACCACTTAGGTTAAAAATACTTTGTATTTTTTTTGAAAGAGAATAAAAATTTTTTGGGGCTTTTTTGCCATCTAGCAGTACTATGTTGGGTCTCTGACATATGCCAGTATTATTTATTAATTATTGCTATTTACATTGCGGTTTTTGTTTCCAGCCATTAAGTTGGGGCCCCCAATCTAAATTTTTGCAAAGGGGGCCTTATGATTCCATTTAAAACCCCCGAAAAAAACGGGTTATTGTCCAAAGGGGAAAACCTTTTAAAGCTCTGCTACACTGGACAAACACAGCTCTTTACATCGGGGGAAGCCATCAAATCATTACCGTGGGGGAAAACCCCCTGAGGATTTTTTTTTTTTCCGTTTAAAGACTGCAAGGGTTGACAGATTCTCTGCGCATTATTTCCATTGCTGTATTTAGTGAAACGGAGCCAAATTAAATATATTCTAGTCAATCCGCTTTAAAAAACCCTGTGAAGGGAAATTTTTCCCTTAATATTTCAGTCTCACATTATAGACTAAGTCGCCTTTGTTGGGTTTAAAATTAAACGGTATAATAATAGCCCCTTTTTTTAAAAACCTCCCCGGGCTGCGAGGTTTTTTAAAATCCCCCTCTGGGGGCGGGCGGGCACATTCACATCCCACTATGTGCCGAGGACAATGCTAATAATCCCGACCGTCCATTGAATACCTTTTGGTGAAACCCCCTCTTCTCTCCCATCCCATAAAGCAATTTGAATTTGGCCTTCCGATAAGTGTAAGTAGAAAAAATAAAAACCCATTCTTTGATTGTGTTTTTTAGGAATCTTTGTTTTAAACCCGCAATATTCATTTATTCATAAAACGGGTTTTTTATTTTGAACAACATGGGGGGTTTTTTTTTTACTTTCTTTTTTTGCCTCGGGTTTATTGGGACTCCCTTCAAGAAAAGTGAACAAAGTTGGGGATTTAAGGGGTTTTTGAATGAAAATTAAAAAAACAGGCTGCTTTTTTTCCCGGGAAAAAAAAGCCCCCCAACCGTTTGCCCAAAAGGGCCAGGGTCTGGAAATTAAAATCTTGGGTTTTAAATTTACTTGATGGGGTTTGGGGGGTTTAATACTAGTCAAATTAAAATCTCCCAAAAAATGGGAATCCCCGCAAAAGAAACAAGAGAGTGACTTTTAAATTAAACTATATTAACTATTTTCACCAGCAAACCGGATGAAGTTTGGGTTTAGCTGGTAAAAACATTTTGGGGGGATTTTCGGGGCCATACATTTTAAAAAATTGGATTTTTTTCACCTCTGTTTACAAAGTATCATCCGCTGCAGAAGGGTGTTACAAAGGAACCTTTAAATGTTTTAGGGTAAAATTAGATGGGGAAATTTGGGCCCCAATTTAGGATGCTTGGGAAATCCCGTACTGGAGTTAGTAAATTACTGTATTATGGGGTTTTTCCTTTTAGTGGGGTGGGGTTCCCCCAGATTTTGATAATGGAAAGGGAGTTTTTCCCTTCAAAAGTAGGAAGGGAAAAATAAAAGGGGTTAGAAACCCATTTTTTTTAAATACTGGTAAAAGGGGTTTTAAAATTACATAATAAAATTTAAGTTTTAGTTTTTTATAAAATTGAAGCTGATAATTTTAATTTTGGGCCTAGGGCAAAAAGTAAAAAAGGGGGTTTAATACTAGACCAGTCATGGAGGGGGAAAAAAAGGGAATTTGGGTTTTTTTTGATGTTTTGGGGGCTTCAAAAATAGTGTGTTCGCCCAAGCTTATGCGGGAAGGTTTCCCACAAATGATTGCCTTTTAAAACCACAACTCCTGTTTGGGCAATTTTTTCACCCCAACCCTTTCCCCCTTCAGATCCCCCAACTGACCCCTTCCGTTGTCTGGTTTTTTTTAAACCCTGGGCTCCCCTTTTTAAATTTTTTCCCGGGTTAAAAAACACCCTGCCTGCTCTGCAGAGTGGGTAGCACATGCTTCCATTCAAACGCAAAATTTTCACAAAGGGTTTTAGTGGTCTGCCCCCAAATGCCCCATTTTTCTATAAAAAGTTGGGAAAATTCTTTACCTCATGCCATCGCACCCTTTCCCCCAATATTCCCAGGGCTCTGACCTCCCCATTTCACAAACGGGTTTGGAAAATTAAGGAAAAGCTGCTGCCCCGGGCCCCCCAAACCCCTAAAACTAGATTTTCCACCTTTTCAAACCAAAAACTATTGGTCGGGTTCCAAATGGGTAAAAAAAAAGGGGTGGGGTTTTTAAAGGTTTTGGGTGAGGGGGGCGGGTAAAAACATGTTGGGGAGGTAAAGGCATAAATTTTTTTAATTTGTAAATTTTCACCTTCTGCAAAAGGGTTTTCACAAGGAAACCTTTTTAGGGCTTAAATTGCCCATCAGATTGGGAAAATGATTGCCCAAGTAAGATTTTTTTGGACCCTTTTTTTGCATTTTAAGAAAAATCACTGAAAATATATAGGGTTTTTTCCCCGCTGATATAATAGGGGTTTTTGCACCAATTTTTTATAATAGAAAAAAAGGGGTTATTTCCCTTTACAATTTTTAAAGGGATACATTTATGAGACAAAAGGGGAAGGGTTTGAAATTTAGGTTTTTTAAAAAAATGTTTTTTAAAAGGTTTGTATGGTTTCAAAAAAAAAATTTTAAGGTTTTGTGCTTTTAAAAAGACTGAGAACTGATAGAGTTTAAAATTTTTCCTATACCCAAAAAAGTGAAATTTTAGGGCTTGGTTCTTCAACACCCGTAAGGCAAAAGTCTGTTTTTGTGAAAAAATTTTAAAAAGTAACCCTATAAAAATATTCTCTTCCTAGCGTTAATGTAACTTACAAAAGTGAGTACATCCCTCACATTTTTAAAGTAAAATCAGTGTGCAGCTTTTATAACATGTAAATTTTTATTTTCCCCCCAAAATAAAATCAAAACACATCCCTCAATGTCTAAACTTTCTGGCAACAAAATTTAGTAAAATTCCTTAGTGAAAAAGGGGAAATTGTGCCCAATTTTGCCAATTTTCCCCCCACAATAAATGTTTACACGGGTTAGTTTACAAAGGCCAGTGTGAATTGGGGGGGGCAATGTTGGTTTTTTTTTTTTTTCATTTGGTGTTATCCTCTCAACTCTCTCTACTGGGCACGGAAAACCCCAACATGGGACCTCAAGGCAAAAAAACTCTCTGGGGGATTTTTGAAAAAAAAAATTTTGTTCTTTCATAAAGGGGCTTTGGCCCACAAGAAAGTTTGCCAAAACCCTGAAAACTGGCTGGGGAGCACTGGCCAAAACCGTTTAGCAAGAAGGTTCCCCACTCAGAAAAAAGGCCCCACTAAAGAAAAACCAAAGAAGTTGAGGGCCACGTGTTCTGCGTGATATCCAGAATTTCTTTCCCAATATAGATTTTGGGGTTTAAAAAGGTTAAAAAGGGGGGGGGACCGGCCCGTTTAGTGCTCAGTAAACCCTACACCGGGAACTGCAACAAATTTGGGCTGCCCACTGTCAGCCCAGAAGGAAGTCTTTTTTAAAGAAAAATGCAAAAAAAAAAACCCCCGCAAATAGTTTAAAATGAAGACAAGCAACTAAGGGCCTAATTTAAATGGAATCATTTCCTGTGGTCTGAAAGAACCAAGATAAACTTATTTGGTTTTAGTTGGGGGGCAAGGGGTTTTTTGGCAAACCAAACAAGGGGAGGAGTACAAAGGACAAGTGTTGTTTTTCTACAGTCAAGCTGGTGGTTTGGGGGAAAGGGCATGGTTTTTGGGGGGTGCATGAGTGCTTTTTGGGTTTTGGGGACTACAGTTCATTGAGGGAACCATGTATGCCCCCCATGTACTGTGACAAAAAAGAAGGGGAAGGGGATCTCCTCCCTTCAGAAACTGGGTTTTCCCGGGGAAAAATTTCAACATGGGGAAACGCTCACAAAACACACCTCCAAGAACCCACCGCTTTCCTTTTCTAAAAAAAACGACCGGGAAAGGTCTGGGCCCGGGCCAACAAAGTCCCAACCTAAACCCTATTTTTTTGCATCTGTGGGGGGTCCCCCAAAAAGAAGGTTTGGGGGAGGGGCAAGGTCTCTAAATCCCCCCAGCCCGTGGGTGCCCCTCATGGAGGATTGGAAGAGGATTCCATGGCTTTAACCTGTGGGAAACTCAAATGGGCCTCCCATTGGGGAAAGAGAGCAAAACAAATGCGGAAAATAATGGGGGCCCCCAAAAATAAATTTACACTTTGGGCACAAATTTTTCCTTTTTACTTAGGGGTGAACTCACTTTTGTTTTCCAGCGGTTTTAAACATTGATGGCTTTGTGTTGGGGTTTTTTTGAGGACCCCACCAAATTTACAAATGTTTTTAAAAAGCTGTTAAAAACTGACTACTTTTTACTGTTTTTCCCCTCTTCCCGTGTTTTTTCCAATGGGAAAAAATATAATACCAAAATTTACAAAAAAGTTTAAAGGGGGGTACTCACTATTGTGAGATACTGAAGGGTAAAATTTTGGTTTTGGTTTGGGGAGACTAATCTCATTTTTTTTTAGCTACCGGGTTTTCTATATGTCTAATTTTCAAATAGTTTTTGGGAATGACAAAATGAATGCTTTTTTTGTTCTCTTGACAGAGAAGAATTATCCTGGACCTCTAGGGCAATAAACCCGAATACAAATTTAAAAATGAAAGGGAAAAAAGGAATCTTTTCTTCACTGGGGGAGGGTTTCTTTTCACTTACAATGTTGAAAATACTCCTAAAAGTAGGAACCCTTTAAACAATTTTGGGCACTTGGTTTTTCATTGGGGCTCCCCAAAAAGGGAAGTCAAAAAGGTTTAAATTTTATAGGGGAACTTTAAAAAATAAATGTATAAAAAATAAAAAAAATAAATTAAATAAAAAAAAAATCGATATAAAAGGGGTTTAAATTGGGTTTTTTCAGTAAAGTGAAAAGAAAAAAGCTGATGGGAGTTTTCCCCCCAAATCCCGCCGTTAAAATATAACAACCCGTCGATTCGGGAAAAATGCTACCCGAAAAATCAACAGGCTGCAATCTGACAACAAAATCCACTGGGGGGCCCCTTATAAAACACATAAGGCGACATTAAAGATTTTTGGGCCCCAGGCACCATTTTTTTTGCGGGAGGAAAAACAGTGTAGAATGGGGGCCCGAATCCCTGAACCTGTTTTTCCCCGGGTCATAAATCAGGCACATTTTTTTGGGGCAAAAAACACACTTTCCGGGTCAAGGGAAACCACTTTTTTAAATTTCTTTAACCTTTCCAGCCGTAAATGCGGGCCCGGAATTTTTGTACGAAGCTATAAATGTGTAGCTTTGACGGTTTTTAAAATGCCCCCTGCCCCCCACACGCCCCCCTTTTTAGGTTTCATTACAAAAGTGCCGGGGGGGGGCCTCTTTTAAAGCACCTTTATACTAGAGGCACACCCCTTTAAAAAATAAAAAGGAAAAAATCCCTCCCCTATAGCAAACACACCCCCCACAGAGAATTTAGGGGAATCACTGGGGATGTTTTACCAAAAGGTTTTTTTTGAAAAAAGTTTTTGTTTTCCCACAAACGTATTTTAAAAGCCTGCACAAAGCGCGTCCCAAAATGCACCCAAAAATTTTGCTGCATGTTTTTGGAAAGCAATTTTTGGGTGCAGAAGAAAGGGAACCCCTAAAATTTTAAAATGAGGGTCCCGCTGCGTCAAAAGGATTTAAGAAATTTATTAAATTTTTGAACGGATCCGAAAGGAAACCCTCAGAAAGTCACAAGTAAACACACATCGGCGATCACCTTATCGGGCTGAACAACCGAATTTCGTGTTTTTTCATTGAAACAATAAAAAAACACACTCACATTTTTTAGAAACGGGGTTTTTATTCCAAAACCTTTGGGGTTTCCCAAAAACGCACTAAAAAAACTTGGGGTGAACCTACCCCCAATCTTTTTAAAAACTTTTTTAAACTTGGGCCCCTTCATCCCAGCATACGTAGAGCCAATACAAAAAAGAAAGAGGGCTCTGTGCCGCATATTCCAGCAGTTTAACCTTTATCGACTTATCTGTGACGAGCACAGTTTTCCATGATTTGCTCATCTAGTCCATTAACCAAACCTCCCAATGTTATAGAATATGAAGGATCAGATTCTTTGTCTCATATTACTCGTAAACCCGAAACTCAGTCACAGCATTTTTTTATTATTTAACACTATCATGACCAAGCATCAATAATGCATTGGAATAATGCAGTCTAAAGCTGAATATGTGTTTCTTATTTCATCGTCAGTGTTTTGTGTTCTTTTTTTTCAGGACATTTATACTTTTTATGGCAAACAAATTTGCAAAACA
The DNA here is from genome assembly GCA_025379985.1 of Phyllomedusa bahiana. NCBI lineage: Eukaryota > Metazoa > Chordata > Amphibia > Anura > Hylidae > Phyllomedusa > Phyllomedusa bahiana. Next base: position 38,902 of record JAODAL010011660.1, on the reverse strand, counting down.
AAAAATACAACTCTCCCTTGTATTCTAATGTAGTTGATAAAACCAGTTAAATGTACTTTATCAAATAATCCTCAAATCCTCCTGAGTATAAAGATACCAAATACGCACAAGATATTTGTCTCCTGATGCAGGCCTGTTGTTTCCCCCCACTATAACCCTTGGATCAGATTTCTGTGTCCTTGGTTTGATAAAAAGGGAGTTACACTGGAGAGGGGAGTTCTGCTTAGCTTCTTGCCCTTGAAAAGGATCAACCAAGGCTGGGGTCCCCTCTTTAAAGGACCCATAGCAGCTGCATGGTCTGCTTCTAAAGTAAGCATGGCCTTGACCAGGACACCTTAGGGCATGTCCCCACTGCACGGGTTTTCGGCTGTTTTTTCAGCTGGTTTGCGGTTTTTCAGACCGCCTGAAAAAACCGGCCGAAAATGAGCACAATGGTGCTCTACGGAAAATCCGTGCCGCAGTCCCCACTGCCCGGGTTTTCCGTCCGGCGGTTTTGCCGCCCACGGTCCGGCCGCAAAACATTCTACGCACATTCTTCCGTCCGGTTTTCGGATGGAATATGTGCAAGAGAATGTGAACGGGAGGGCTTTTCTCCGCACATCGCGGAGAAAAGCCACCCCCCCGCGGCTGTGGGGACGGGCGCAAAACAGGACAAATACCGGCTTCCTGGGTCATGGGAACGCACCCTTAGGGGCCGTTCACACGGCACAGGACAAATACTGGTCGGTTTATCCGACCGGTATTTGTGCTGTTTTCATGCCGTGCACAAGGCCGCCGGGGAACGGCTTTTCTCCACGGTTTACGGAGAATAGCCCTCCCCCTTCACATAGACATGTTCATATTGCATCCGAAAACCGGACAGAAGAATGAACATGTTCTATGTCTTTCGAGGAGAAAAAAACGCCAGGTGGAAAATCCTCACTGCACGGATTTTCCATTAAGGTCCGTGTAAGGCTATGTTCACACGATGTATTGTGGCGCGTACAATATGCAACGCAATACATCGTGGGTTTTGGGAGCTCGCACTGATCAGCGCATACTCCTGTGGCGTGGGGGGGCTGCAGCACGCTGGCTCCATAGACATGCATTACTTGCGGCAAGTAATTGACATGTCACTTATCTCCCCGTGCGTACAATACGATCGTATTGTACGCACAGAGAGAGGAGGCGTAATCCATAGTTCTCTATGAGAACTATGGATTACCGTAATCTTGGTACCCATCTACCCCGTACTAAAGCGCAAATATGCGGCGAAATGTGCACCGAAATTACCCCGTGTAAACATACCCTAAAAGTTTTTCAGCCAGTTTGCAGCCGGTTTTCAAAACCGAGAACTGGCTGAAAAACCGTGCCATGGGCACAAGCCCTTACTGCACTTGTCTTTTTATCAGTTTTTCAAATATTTTCTAGGGAAAGCAGGCAATGGAAAAACAATAAAGCAATTTAGGAGGTGAATGGACCTGAAAAGGGAAAACCACTCTAGTAAGCTGTAAAATGCTCCCAGGAGTCATTGACTATAACTCGGCATGGGGCAACAAAGAGCTTAAAAAAAGATCCTCTTTGTGAAAAAAATTGAAATCATGATCGGGAGAAAATTCTGAATGATTGGATTACTATTCAATTCAGGAAGGTATATTGCCCTATTGATGGGTTAATATCAGTATTGATCGGAGCTGCTCTTGAATGATGGACGTCCTACCAGCTGCTCGTAACCTTGTTTAAAGCAAATCACTGTCTGGTGCTATAAATTGTGCCTTATTCAATACCCTCATTAAAATAGCTAGCACAAGCTTGCGGCGAAGATTTGTATTCAGCACATCTCATCTAGTCATTCTTAACGTGCAACCATCAGCCTAGCAACAGACAACGGCTGCTGACAGAAATCATCATCTCCGACGCTGGGTATTCGTGATTTCACAGACTTTTTAGTGGGAAATTATTAATGAGTTGGATATCTAGAGTTTACATTGTAGTAGAAGTTGGTAGATTTCAAACTATGAAAGAAACATCCTGTATCCAATTAAGCTGTCTTGGTGGTGCTATAGGATCCATGGATTGTCCCCACTTGGGACAATCTCATTCATTCAATTAGCCCTTCACCCTTTAACCCCTGTGAAGGGGTTTGGACTTTGCTGGAGGGTATTCCCTATTGGTTACCCCAACATAGTCACCGGCACTGACAGCTTACGTCCAAGTACAGTATCAAAGAAGTAGATAAGAAGCTTAGTCAGGCCAAATGTCAAGGCAGGCAAAGTTCGTGGACAAGGGGACAAAGCCATAAGTCAGAGTAGACAGAATACAGGTTATGAGGTCAAGTGTCAAGTCAAAGGTCAGGTACCAGAAATCACATATAATTATACAAGATAATGTGAGGGACAAAACAAGAACCAAAGACCAGAATAAAAGGGTTGTCTCACTACATTGTTTCATCTTACCTCAGTCCTATTTTCTTGGTTTCACTTTGAATTCAGGGGCGTGTTTACTGGCTTCTACTAGGCTGCAGTAGAAGCCAGGTCTGTAGCTATAGAAACCAGTGCTGGCAGCCTATCAGGAGAGATCAAACAGGTCTGTAGCTATGGTGACCTGAGGAGCTGATGCAGCCCATACAAGAGAGGATATCTAGGGTAGGACACTGTTAATGGACACATATTGCAAAGTGACTTGTTTTTGCAAGATCTTTAACATAAAAAACAATCCTTGTAGTGAGACAACCCCTTTAAGTTGGCACCAGGCCTCTCCTACTGGAGGAGGAAAAGGTTGGCTGTGTGGTTCATGACAGGAGACCCCATTCACATTCATAGAAGGTGAATTGTTGCCTGATTTGATGCAGATTTCGGTTTAGGAATCCGTGCCAAAATCTGTGTCAAATCCTGACAGTACAAAGCCTTATATGGATTGGGATAAATGACTATTTGTATGATAAGAAATATTCCTTGGGCTCCTACTGGGAATAAATTCTAAGCTATAAAATGAAAAAAAAAATTTTGGGAAAAAATCAAAAGAATCTCAAACATAAACTTCTGAGGCTGGAGCTGTAACTCAGTTCTAAAGAACATTATCAAAGTGCCCAGCGTGACCCCAGCCAGCTCAGCACACAGAGAACAGCAATCACGTCAATTTTCCCTTTGTAAAAAAAAGAGATACGATCTCCCGAAACTTAACAGGATCAATTTGTAACAAATATGAAACCCATGAATGTGAACACAAGAGTCCCTGATTTTAATTACACCGAAGAGAACAAATACAGCTGGACCGCTGATCAAACGTCATAGTCTCTCCGAGCAGAGCAGTCATTTCCTTTGGCCAACACTGGTGTAAAGTTCAGTGCAGAGATAAGTCAAGTAATTACGCTCATTGTGTTCAATGAAGATATGGTCCAAAGAGATAAAGGAGGAGTAGAATGAAAGTGGACTCATCTGTAATTTGGTTATTATATGGGAGGAATGGAAATGCATCAAGACAAATGTAGACGTTTTTCAAGGTTTTCTTAGCAATGTAATGGACTGTGGGACAAAGTAGTGCTAAAAAGGCAGCAAACGATATAAATGGAATGGGAAGGCTGTAGTACCAAAAGAGTGGCATACATAGAAGAAAGAGGGCACCATAGTGAAGATCAAAACAGGACTCATTACAGTGATTGGTTTTGCCACCCAGAGCAGAAGAACCCAGTCTTTTTTCCCCTTTAAAGAGGTTTTCTTGCTACAAAGATCATATCTGTAATGATGGGGACAGTAAAAATAAGCACTTTTGCAATTGGTTTGTATTACCTTATTCATTGAGTATAGCAGCTATGAGCTAATCTGTGTCTAGAGCTATTACTGCAGCAAGTCGAGCCACGCCCCCTTTGCTGTGATTGGCCGCCTTATATTTCAATCAGGCCTATTGGGAATGCACTCTGCTCCCCCCTCTGTTATCAGGCAGGAGGTAGAAGGGGGAGTGTATTCCTCACATTTGTTTCAGCAGTTCTGGGTGTACGTACAACTGTTTACACCAATGCAGGTGTTCTGATTACAAGGAGCTTGTGGAGGGAGGTGACAGCCCTGCAGACATGAGAACTGACCATTGTAGGAGGTCTGCAGAGTTGTGACATCCTCTCCGTTCCACTGCTCACACAGAATGATGATGTCACTAGTCTTCAGTGAGGGAAGACACGCCTTCTGGGAGGAGAGATCCGCCCCTGGATTTGAAGCTGTAAGAGAGAAAGCCTAAGATGCCCACGAAAGCCTGTAATGAGAAAAATCCTTTAAGCCATTTCCCCACCTTCCCACATAACCCCTCTTCCTGTGTGGGCCCTATTCGGGCAAACACCCCCAGGTGGTGAAGGCATCTCCTCATTACAGAAAAGATATTACAAACAAGGCTAGACCTAGAACGGCTACCCTTCGCTTATTTCTACATAAGGAAACTAAATATCAGCCTACACATTCAAAAACCAATGTATTACACACAGTAAATATAGAGTGATGCGGAAAAAGTAATATACTACTCCTACATTAAGCACCGCACTAGACAGAGCATTACTCCTTGAAGGCACCCAGCAAATCAATCCCTAGAATTGACGAAACACGTGTTAAGGTGGTTTGTGCCTTCTAGGGGCCATGCTCTGTCCAATCTTTATTTCAGTTTACTGGTCACCTTTTTACGGATACTCCCTGGTGCTCTTTAGTTGTTTTTTCCATGTCTTAACTTGTATCACATATTATTTTGCTTGCATTTTTTATTTATATCTGCTATGTATTTGCAATATTGCCAATTGAAAATGAGGGTGTCCCTGTATGAAATATAAACTCATGATATATATTTTCATTATTGAGTGACTCTGCATTCCCCCTTGTTGTTGCATTTTTATTGCTCTCCTACAATTATGTTACATGTGCTGCTAAAATGAAGATTTATTATTTTTATGATATTATTTCTTGCAGTGCAGAGGTTTATGTAGGATTAATAAGGAAACTAAAATCAAATTACTCCTTGACACCTGGAAATCAGTGATACCGATCCTCCCGCCTCACATTTCATCAAGGATTCACAAATGTTTCAGCTACACTACATGGTATTTTGAAAGATTAATTGCAGGAGATGAATTTATGCAACCACGAGGGCGAATTCTAGATCTGTATGAATTGACGCGCTTTCTGATTTCTCTTCTCTTGGCATCTCGGTGTGCGGCAAACCCTTTTCCCTTTTTTTATTTACACATTTATTTGCTGTTCAGTAATTTGACCATCTTCTGAAGACAAGTAAATAGAATAGATTTAACTTTTCACAGCTCACCAACTCCACATGAACACGGACGCCAAGCAATAATCTCTTCTGGGGTGCTTGGATCCAGTCCCAGGCAAGGACCAAAGCAAAGTCAAAAGGTGTATAATCCAGCACACCCTAAGGTAAAAAAAAAGTTAAGTCCAAAATTTACCGAATATACTCGAGTATAGCCGAAATGAGCTGAAAAATGCCTCCTCGGCTTATACTCGAGTCACTGTCGGCGCTCGGGGGCTGCAATGGCCCGGGTGCCGACAGGGACACTTCAGCTGTACGTGACTCCTCTGGTAGTCGCATACAGCTGAATCCCGAGTTAGCCGACAGCATCTGAGCGCTGCCTTGGCCCGGGCGCTGTCAGTAATTTTTTCAGCTGTTTGCGACTCCTGGGAGCGCATACAGCTTACTCTCCGGTCACCCGTCGGTGTCCAGGCACTGCCATGGCCCGGGCACCAGGGGGATTGCTTCGTCTGTATGCGACTCCTCTGGTGCCCATACAGTGGAAGCCTCTATTGCCGAGCAGAGAGCAAGCGCTCCCTGCTTGCGGCCTTCCGGAGTCTCCGGCACAGGCAGCGTGTGTCATCATGCTGCCTGCGCGCCCTGATGACATCATGCCACCTGTGCCAGATGACGGAGCGCCCGGGAGAGCTTCAGAGTGGCGGATAAAGGTGAGTACTGGTATTTTTTTATTTTTTTCTTTTAAACAAGCCCTACCTCTACCAGGAGGAACATATACCTGCCTATAATAGCCTCTACCTGTCTATGGGGGAACATAAACCTGCCTATAATAGCCTATACCTGCCTATAATAGCCTCTACCTGCCTATGGAGGTACATATACCTGCCTATAATAGGCTATATCTGCCTATAATAGCCTCTACCTGCCTATGGGGGAACATATACCTGCCTATAATAGCCTATACCTGCCTACAATAGCCTCTACCTGCCTATGGAGGTACATATAACTATAATAGCCTCTACCTGCCTATAATAGCCTCTACCTGCCTATGGGGGAACATATACCTGCCTTTAATAGCCTATACCTGCCTATAATTGCATATACCTGCCTATAATAGCTTCTACCCAGGGCCATTCCTAGGAGGATAGCCCCTGACTCTGCGTGGCCGTTTTATAACAGCTGCGCAGAGTCAGCAGCTGCTGGTACAGGGAGGAGGCAGGACGGATCGTTACCGACCTGCCTTCTCCCCTGTATGTATCAGTGTCGCAGGGGGCGCACGGCTTTCACCGCGCTCCTGCGATGCTCGATCTCCTCAGGTGGCAGCTCTGCCGGCCGAGTAGATCCCTGGGAGCTGCGTGACAGCGTAAGCGCCGTGGTGACGTCATGCCGCCTACACTGCTCTGCAGCTCCCGGAGCTGGACGCAGGGACCCTGGCGAGGGGAGTACTTTTTTATTTTACAATTAGCTACTACCTGACTATATGGGCGTCTACTGGCTACAGGGGCATCACCTGGCTACAGGGGCATCAGCTGGCTACAGGGGCATCAACTGGCTACAGGGACATCACCTGGCTACAGGGGCATCTACCTGACTATAGGGGCATCACCTGGCTACAAGGGCATCTACTGGCGATAGGGGCATCACCTGGCTACAGGGGCATCTACTCACTACAGGGGCATCACCTGGCTACAGGGGCATCTACTGGCTACAGGGGCATCTACCTGACTATAAGGGCATCTACCTGGCTATAGGGGCACTACCTGGCTATAGGAGCACTACCTGGCTATAGGGGCATCTACTGGCTATAGGGGCATCTACTGGCTATAGAGGCATCACCTGACTAGAGGGGCACTACCTCACTATAGGGGCATCACCTGGCTATATGGGCACTACCTGACTATAGGAGCATCTACCTGACTGTAGGGGCATCTACCTGGCTATAGGGGCACTACCTGACTATTGGGGCATCTACCTGGCTATAGGGGCATCTACCTGGCTGTAGGGGACTACTACCTTGCTATAGGGAGCTACTACATGGCTACAGGGGCTACTGTCTGTCTACAGGGCCTATTACATGGCTACCATATGAGGTGCTATAGATGGGGAGTTTATACAGAGATAGGAATTGGTAGAGAAGTGCTGATAAAGTGAGGAGTCTAAGATGTTTGTTTTGTAAATTCTACAGTGAAGAGTCATGGCTGGAAGAAGTCATCATGGTGGTTTGGGACAGATGGAGAATATGAAGAGAAAGAGAACAACTCTTCAGAGACATCTCCTGTAAGTCCCTGGATGTAACTTTACTGTAATCATTTATATGTCTGCAGAGCCTGTGTATATACAGTTGGTATCCACCACTGTATGGTCACTGTATGCCGGTAATATTAGTTGTAGTATAATGGTTTATACCCAGTAATGGTCAGTTTGTATTATTCAGTCACTATATGGTGGTGATATCTGGTCACGGTGTGGCAGTATTATTCAGTCACTGTGTGCTGGTGATATGTGGTCTTAGCAGGACATTGGCACTATTAGCCTGGGATTCTGGTAGGTGTAGCAGTGTTATTTGGTAACTGTATGACTATTATTTAGTAATTTTATACGTAGCACATTGTGGTAAAGCTTTTTGTATATTTTAGATTGGTTGATGGTGATGCAATGTGTCGCATTGTGGCGCATTATGTTACCGGAGGGGGGGGGGGGGGTGAAATCTCTTCACCTCGCCCTGATTGCAATTTAGCCTAGGAATGGCCCTGCCTCTACCTGCTTATGGGGGAACATATACCTGCCTATAATAGCCTATACCTGGCTATAATTACCTCTACCTGGCTATGGGGGAACGTATAACTGCCTATAATTGCATATACCTGCCTAAAACCTGCCTATGAGGGGACATATACCTGCATATAATAGCCTATACCTGCCTATGAGGGGACATATACCTGCCTATACCTGCCTATGGGGGACATTAAACTGCCTATACCTACCTATGTAATTTTATTGGTATCCATTTTTTATTCTTGAAATCTACCAGTAGCCGCAGCATTTTCCAGCCTAGGCTTATATTCACGTCATTAAGATTTTGCACTCTTTGTGGCAAAAGTAGGTGCCTCGGCTTATATTCGGGTCGGCTTATACTCGAGTATATACGGTATTCCATATTATTTAAAAATTTAATAGAAAAATAAGGGCATAAAAGACCCTTTGCATTGGGCTGGAGGAAATCCTATGCGTTTCGGACGACTTTTAACATTTATCTCATCTTAGGGTGTGCTGGATTATACATCTTTTGACTTTGAATCTAAAGACAAGGCCTGACAACTATGCCATTTAACACAGATGCGCTAATAGAGAAATGTGGGAGAAGGATAAACATAAGCCAGACTATCCGTCCGCACAACCTTTAAAGGGATTGTTTCACTACAAGGATTGCTTTTTATGTTAAAGATCTTGCAAAAACAAGTCACTTTGCAATATGTGTCCATTAACAGTGTCCTACCTATTCCGAGATATCCCCTCTTGTATGGGCTGCATCAGCTCCTCAGGTCACTATAGCTACAGACCTGTTTGATCTATCCTGATAGGCTGCCAGCGCTGGTTGCTATAGCTACAGACCTGGCTTCTACTGCAGCCTAGTAGAAGCCAGTAAACACGTCCCTGAATTCAAAATGAAACTAAGAAAACAAGACTGAGGTAAGATGAATCAATGTAGTGAGACAACCCCTTTAAGTAGCTGAGCACATGGAATATGACAATGGGAGAAATTATACATCAAACAAATCTTGGCCATAATCCATGTTTTCCATAACTCACTAATGAGATTATGGCCAAGGAAACCAACCACCCCTTCTATTTCATATGTGGCTTTCGGGAACCACAGAAATGGAAATTAACCCAAGTTATAAATCTGTCGTATTTGATATGCCTGAGTTGGCAAATTCATACTTGTGAACTTGACAGTCATGATATCTGGCTAGGAGACTCTTATGCAGAGTTATGACACAAGCGGGTATTATGGTTTTCTTAGTGCTTTACATATAATTAGCCATTACCCTCTGTGTCGCAAGGGGAGAGGCTGATGGGGTTTGGAGTTTCCTTAAAACACCTTAGGGTGTCACAGACCAGAGTGAGAGCCAGGAGTTACCACTGAGTATAGGTCTATCCGTTTTTCTTCAAGCTGTGCTACTCAACCAGATTTTTAACTAATCCAATTATTAAAAGTCTGATTTTCTTTGTTGTATCCCTTTTGCTTATATGCTGTTGTGCATGTTTTTATGTGTGTCTGTTATTTTTAAATGTTTGTAAACACTGTGCCTTTAGGGTATGTACACACGACGTAATTGCGGCGCGCATCTCGCCGCGTATTAAGTGCAAATACACTGCGAAATGCGCGCTGAAATTATGCCGTGTGAACATACCCTTATAGTTAAGCTTAAAACTTTAATCGTATTGCCTTGTTGCTCTAAGGGTATGTTCACACGGCGTATTGGGTCCGTGTGAACATACGCTTTTGTGATGCTTGTCTGAGTTCGTCTGAACGGACCCAGACAAGCATCTAACAATGAGCAGTGTGTTTAACACTGCCGGCAAGGAGAAACCCGTATCGGCATTCCCACGAGTGATTGCCGATGCATGATTGCATCGCATCTGTCAGGTCCATCTTTCGGATCTGCTCCAAGAATTGACATGTATGTTCTGTACTCACACTGATTAATGGAAAGCTATTAATCACTCTATGTGGGATGCCGGACTTCCACGGTCTGTTAAGTAGTCCGGTCAGGATTTTCACTGCTTTTTAAATCATGCTCCAAATCATATAAACCTCTATTTAATAAATTCCAGCTTCTCTCCCTCTATCACAGCCTATCTCTCAGATAGGGCAGCATAAACCACCTGACAGGTTGACTTTAACATTTAGGCCCCAAATCAGCTGCAATAACTATAGTAATGCACATGAGTTCTTTACAGGTTCTTTGTAGAAAAGGGAATTGGACAAAACAGAGCTGTGCTCTCTCTCTCCAAGGGTCAAAGACCATTTGCATGGTCTGCCAAAAAAGATTATCAAAATAGGGGCTGCTTGTAAAAAACAAAAAACAGCGGGGTGAGTGATAATTAATAAGTACTCTTATATATTAATTGCTTTTGGAAAATTACATTCTGAAGGGGGTTTATTTTAGTTTAATATTTTAGCTAAATCTTTTTTCCTTTTTTGTGGCACAGGTGGAATTATATTGTTATTTACTTGTTTTTTTACTGATTTATTTCTTTAACTTTTTTCACACATTGTCCTGGGTCTTGAAGAAGCTTGGATAACTAGAATAACACGTCATGTCCTTCCGATATGCTTCTTTCCCCTTTGTCATGAGCCTTCAATTGTGACATCATCACATTTTTTGGGTTCCCATTGCAACAGGAAAGAAGTGCCCTGTCACCTCAAAAGAATTGGGCTGACACTCTATAATTCTGACTTCCATGCAATGCGATTTGCTATTAAATCGGTTCTCAAGCTTAGAAAACCAATTTCCATGTGCTCTTTTGGGTATACTATGTTAACAAATTAGGTTTATTCTTTCCCACAGTGGAGATTGGTAACAAAGAGTGTCTTCTGCTCTAGAAGACCTATCATATCCTGCTTGACACAGACAACCCATTGATTTTAATGGTTGAAGTGTAATGCACAATTTCCCCTATTGTGGCGCTGCATAGAAACTCAGCACTCACCTTCAGGTTTTCCCACAGATTACAGTAAAACTTTGGGAGTCTCAGCTGGAGAAAGCTTCATAACCACCTTATTGTCAAAGGGCCCTTCTAAGCATAAGTAGGGGTTGTCCAAAACAGAGAACCATTTTACAGTTAAAGGGGTTGTTCCATTCTAAACATTTATGACCTATCTACAGCTTAGGTGATAGACGTCTGATTCATGCACTTCCTACCACTGGGACCTCCACCAATCGCTAAAACGGGGCCTCTTTTCTCACAGAGAGGAAGGTTTTGAATGGAGAAGTGGCACTGCTGCTCCATTCAAAATCTATGGGTCGGACAGAGATAGCTGAGTTCCACATTCGCCCATCTCCATCGGTCCAATAGTCTACAACCCTACAGGATTTCTACAATAAAAAAATAAATTGTACAACATAGAAAAAAATATATACACTAATAGGTAAAAAAAAACCCTGCATACCTTATTCATCTCAGAGTCCTCCTGTAAACCTTTCGAGTGGCAGGAAAATACTCTGGGAAGAAATGATTTTATTTTCAGTGCAATGTAAACAAATGATTTAGGACTTGGAACCAAGTTGAAGGGTACTGGAAGGGTCCTTCCTTCCTCAAAGTATGAAAACCAAAGCTTGGCCCTGGCAAACTTCCACTCCACATCGGCGTCATCCTGAAAAAGAAAATAAACATAAAATGTGAATTAGACGATCAGTAATCCTAAATTTATCACATTTCTCATTATTCATCTTGGGAAAAAGATGGTGTAGGGGTTATTTTTTTATTCCATTTTTTAAGCAACAAAGCTTTCCAAGGACCATAACCATTTTTGACATAGCTATATGACTATTAATTTTATGACGGTCTTCGTTTTATTGCCACCGTTCTGAAATACCTAGACCTTATTCATTTTAGTTCAGGGTGGACATAGTGCAAAGCAGTCATTTCTTCATTGTACTTATTTCAGATATTTTTTACTTTGTTCACTGTGCAGTATAAATAACATGCTCATTTTATTCTACATGTATCTAAGGTGTAAAGGTTGTATGCAATTATATTCTATACATGTATTTTGTAAAAATAAAATAATTTTTTTTTGCAATAAAACTTTTTAAGGTAAGCAAGGGATTCTATTTTTAACGTTTTTTTTTTAAATAGGTTTTTAAGTTCTTAAAGGGGTATCCCCATTTTACACATTTACCGCCAATCTAAAGAACATGCCATAAATGTCTGATAGACTTAAGTCCCACCTCTGGAAGTCCACTTATCCCCCAGTCCTTATTCTTGCCACAGCAAACAGAAAGGTGGACATGCATGCCTGGCTCTTGCCATTCACTTCTATCAGAGTTCCCAGTACAGGCAAGTTATACCTGGAACTCACATGCGTGGCCACCTCTCTATTCGAAGGAAGCCATGGCACAAAGAAGGACAGGGGGTAAACACCACCGTTTTCCAGAAATGGGTGTAGCAAAGCTTAACTTGACAGTGATATCACTGCTTTACAAATGATCTGTTCTTAGATAATAAAATAAGCAATTGAAAAAAATGAAAAAGTTTAGATAACTTTCTGTGCTGTGATATAGTGAGCGTCATCTGTCAAGTTTATCTTTGCTACATTCATACTTGGCAACCTTTTCTCTCCCGATTCCAGGAAATGTAGGCATTTCCCCTGAGCTGCCCAGGAATAGCCTCCAGGAAGGTCCCCTTTTGGGAGTCAGAGTTGAATAAACCCCTCATTTTTGTCCTGTTTAGCACGAGTCTCCTGGAAAAAATGGGAGGATTAGCAAGTATGGCTATATCTCTCTTTATGGGTTTCAGAAGTGGGACCCATATCCGTGTCCAAACTTAGACTGGCCCACAGGATAGCAGGGAAAAGCCCTGGTGGGCCCCCGGGCATTGCAGGCCCAGGAGTTCTTTTCAGGGAAAAAGGCAAAACAAGGAGAGGCATAAAGCAAGAGGTATGTGCAGTAGCTGTAGGGTGGGCGCCAAGAATCAAGATTTATGGTGGACCTCTAGGAGCAGCTCCACTTATGGGCCCCAGAAAGTCAAGTCCAACACTGGTTATGCCATAAATGTCCAAGATGGGAATACTCATTTAAGTCCTTCTATAGAACTTTGACCTAGAGTCACAAACATAGCAGGCCTGGGGGATATTGTTAGGCCCACAGATGCCATGACAACCCCTTCAGGCAATTGAGAGAGTGCCAGGGGGTTTACAGAGGAAGTCTTTTCCTTTTGTAAAGCAACATGTAAGGAGTTAAACAGTCAAGATCAGAGTTTAAAGAGGTTCTTCAGTAGCATACTGCTGCCTTTTAAAAATTAAAAAAATCTTATTCTCTCCTCCCACCTGTTGCATCGAACATCTGCTGTTGCTGACGTCACAGATCAGAGCACTTAGGCCATGTCTACACAGCATATGTTAAAATGCGATGGCATTTTAACATTGCTGGACCAAGGTTTTGGTGCAGAATTGCGCTAAAAACCATGGTCGCTTTTTGGATTTGGCGTTGGCCCCGTACATTGAATGTATGGCATCTGAGGGCAATCCCAATTAAAATCTGTCGTAATCCAGCATATTTCAAAGCCGACCGTAAAAAATCTGTGTTGTGCAGACTGCAGCATGGATTTTCTATTGAGATCTACAAAGCACCATGTACCGTCGGATTTTTAGCAGATTCTAAATGATGAATCTGCTGAAAATCCAGCGAGAATGCCGTGCTGTGCAGACATAGCCTTACTGACGAATGGTGATGTCGGCCAATGGCACGTGACCACTACAGCCAACGGCACGTGACCACTGCAGCCAACGGCACGTGACCACTGCAGCCAACGGCACGTGACCACTGCAGCCAACGGCACGTGACCACTGCAGCCAACGGCACGTGACCACTGCAGCCAACGGCACGTGACCACTGCAGCCAACGGCACGTGACCACTGCAGCCAACGGCACGTGACCACTGCAGCCAACAAGCAGTTGCAGCGGGGTTGTGCCAATGGGACAAAGACCAAAAGATAAGAGAAGAACAGAGGAGGCTGAGGTCAGCGCAGCGCTGGATCCCAAGTGAGGGTGGAGGCGAGTATAAGGGTATGTTTACATCCATACAGTATGCGCCGCAGTACATCGTGTCTTTCAGGAGCTCGCGCTAATATGTGCGTACTTCCCATTGACATTCATTACTTGCGGCGCGTATTCGCTGCAAATAATTGACATGTCACTTATCTCCCCGCGCGTACGATCCGATCCTATTGTATGCACGGGGGAACGAGGCGTTATCCATAGTTCTCTATTTTGGCGTAAATACACCGCAAAATGCACGCTGAAATTACGCCGTGTGAACATTTCCCAAGGGTATGTTCACACAGCGTGTTGGGTCCGTGTAACATACGCCTTTTAGATTTACATTGCTATTAGTTAGATACGTGTTTGGGTCCGTTTGGGGTCCAACAGACGGATCCAAAGACGTATCTAACTAATAGCAATGTGATTTACATTGCTTTTAACTTTAAACGTGCATCGGCGTTCACACCACTGATCGCCGATGTGTATCTCAGTGCTTCTTTCGGATCCGTCTTTTGGATCTGTTCCAAGAATTGTCATGTCAATTGTTGGTCCGAAAGATGCACATCCAAACACGCAGCTGCATGTTGGATAGGTGTTGGATCTGTTTAGGATCTGATCGATGCTGCGTTTTTGGATGCGATTTTCGGATTCAACATGGATCCAAAAACGCTGTGTGAACAGCCCCCTAAGGCAGCAGTATCCTATTTATAAAAATAAAAAAATAGGTTGAAGAAGCCCTTTAAAGGGGTTGTCTCACTTCATTGATTCATCTCACCTCAGTCCTGTTTTCTTGGTTTCTTTTTGAATTAACGGGGGGGGTGTTAGCTGGTTTCTACTAGGCTGAAGTAGAAGCCAGGTATTTATCTATAGCAACCAGTGCTGGCAGCCTATCATGAGAGATCAAACAGGTCTGTAGCTATAGCGTCCTGTGGAGCTGATGCAGCCCATACAAGAGGGGATATCTAGGAATAGGTAGGACACTGCTTATGGACACATATTGCAAAGTGACTTGTGTTTGCAAGATCTTTAACATAAAAAGCAATCCTTGTAGCGAGACAACCCCTTTAATAATGTGTGTGCTGTAATAGCAGTGTGTGGTGGGAGAAGGGGATAAAGAGTTAAACACAGACCTCCAATGTAGCCTCGTATGACTTTATTCCCTCTAGCGCAATGTCTTTAGCTACGTTTCTATAGAAGTTTAGGTGGAATGCCCCTTTTAGAGAAACCATTCTTTGCTGACGAGTGTAGCTCAGAAAAACCTTCAAAGCCGCTGACATCTGTTCAGTTCAGATACTAAATCTACAGCTGTTTATTTTGGGGATATTCTTGGCTGTGGTGTCTGCTCGGTTTGGATGCTTCCCTTTGATAAAGGTTGTATTCACCGTTTGACACCGCACAGACCTTGTTTATGAGACACGTCCACTTCCACCTCTTCATCTTTGTACTTTCTTGGCAGCGCGCTGTCTATCCCCATTACCAGGGTGGCGGTTTATTACCTGGCGATCCTTACTGATGCTCGTTACTTTGTGGCACGGCTTTATACAGACGCTGATGGAGCCACAACAATCGGGAGCGACGTCAATGAGCGATCGGGGAAATGTCCCTGGCGTGGATTCACAGGAGAGCGGTGATTTCTCAGAGGTGTATGTTTTAGAGCGGCCCCCGTTATTTTTAGCTCATTTGAGAAGGGAGCAGCGACAATGCGGAGCGGCAGGACGCCTTCTAATGAGGTGATCATTGTGTGTCATTCGCTGCTCTGGGAACTGTTTAATAAGCCCCAAAGTGTTTGTTAAATGGCAGGTATCTGTCATATCTCCGGCTGAAGGTGACAGCAAACTGGAGGTGTGCTCATAGAAATACATCGCATCCAGCACGGGAAGGCTACGCTGTCAGACGGGGGAGCTGGAAACAAATGGGACTCATAATGTCAGGTCGTTGAAGCAGAAGGAGTCAAGGAAACTTTTTATGGCAACCGCTCCCCTGGCAATTTTACACAAGATCAGTCTTCTTGAACATCTACATAATTTTTTAAGGGGTTTCATATATAGATCTTTGCTCCAAAGGTAAAAAAACAAACAATACAAAACTGTAACAATTGCATGCAAAATCTCAGACTTTTTTAGGTACTCAGCTCCTAGGCGTACGAGTCACTATACAGTTGTTACAGGGAGCCTGTCAGGTGGTTTATACTGCCCTATCCAAGCTCAGAATGTGAGAGGGAAAGGAGCTGAGCTCTGTGATATATAGGGTTATATGATAGAGGAGAGGAGCTCTATGATATATAGGGTTATATGATAGAGGAGAGGAGAGGAGCTGAGCTCTGTGATATAAAGGTTATATAAATAGAGGGGGAAAGCTGAGATCTGTGATATATAGGGTTAAAAATGATAGAGGGAGAGAAGCTGAGCTCTGTGATATTTTAGGGTTATATGGTTAGAGGGGGAGAAGCTGAGCTCTGTGTTTAATATAGGGTTATATGATAGAGGGAGAAAAGCTGAGCTCTGTGATATATAGGGTTATACGATAGAGGAGAGGAGCTGAGCTCTTTTGATATATAGGTTATATGATAGAGGAGATGATCTGAGCTTGGAGATCTATAGGGTTCTATTATATTGGAGAGGAGCTGAGCTCTGTGATATATAGGGTTATGATACAGGAGAGAAGCTGAGCTCTGTGATATATAGGGTTATATGATAGAGGAGAGAAGCGGCTCTGTGATATATAGGTTATATGATAGAGGAGAGAAGCGAGCTCTGTGATATATAGGGTTATATGATAGAGGAGAGGAACTGAGCTTTGTGATATATAGGGTTATATGATAGAGGAAAAGCTGAGCTCTGTGATTTATAGGTTATATGATAAGGAGAAAAAGCTGAGCTCTGTGTATATAGGGTTAAATGATAGAGGAGAGAAGCTGAGCTTTTGTGATATATAGGGTTATATGATAGAGGGAGAGAAGCTGAGCTCTGTAAATATAGGGGTTAAATGATAGAGGGAGAGAAGCTGAGCTCTGTGACATAAAGGGTTATAGGATAGCGGGAGAGAAGCTGAGCTCTGTGACATAAAGGGTTATATGAAAGATGAGAGAAGCTGAGCTCTGTGATATATAGGATTATATGATAGAGGAGAGGAGCTGAGCTATGTGATTTTATGGTTATATGATAGAGGAAGAGAAGCTGAGCTCTGTGATATATAGGGTTATTGATAAAAGCGAGAGAAGCTGAGCTCTGTGAATATAGGGTTATTAGATAGAGCAGAGAAGCTGAGCTCTGTGATATATAGGGTTTTATGATAGGAGAGAAGCTGAACTCTGTGATATATAGGTTATATGATTGAGGAGAGAAGCTGAGCTCTTTGATATAAGGGTTATATATAGAGGGAGAAGAAAGCTGAGCTCTGTGAAATATAGGGTTATATGATAGAGGAGAGGAGCAGAGCTCTGTGGTATATTAGGGTTATATGATAGAGGAGAGAAGCTGAGCTCTGTGATATATAGGCTTTTTATGATAGAGGAGAGAAGCTAAAGCTCTGTGATATATAGGGTTATATGATAGAGGGAGAGAACGAGCTCTGTGATATACAGGGTTATATGATAGAGGAGAGAAGCTGAGCTCTGTGATATATAGGGTTATATGATAGAGGGGGAGAAGCTGAGCTCTGAGAATAAAAGGTTTATATGATAGAGGAGAGAAGCTGAGCTATGTATATATAGGGTTATATGATAGAGGAGAGAAGCTGAGCTCTGTGATATATAGGGTTATATGATAGAGGGAGAGAACCCTGACTCTGATATATAGGAATTAGATGATAGAGGAGAGAAGCTGAGCTCTGTGATATATAGGTTATGATAGAGGAGAGAAGCTGAGCTCTGGGGGATATATAGGGTTATATGATAGAGGAGAGAAGCTGAGCTCTGTGATATATAGGGTTATATGAAAGGGGAGAGGAGCTTAGCTCTGTGATATATAGGGTTATATGTTTAGAGGGAGAGAAGCTGAGCTCTGTGATATATAGGGTTATATGATAAAAGGAGAGAGGCTGAGCTCTGTGATATATAGGGGTTCTAAATGTAGAGGAGAGAGGCTGAGCTCTGTGAATATAGGTTAAATTGATAGAGGTGAGAAGCTGAGCTCTGTGATATATAGGGTTATTTTATAGAGGAGAGAAGCTAGCTCTGTGAAAATATAGGGAGGAGAGAAGCTGAGCTCTGTGATATATAGGGTTATATGATAGAGGAGAGAAGCTGAGCTCTGTGATATATAGGGTTATATGAAAGGGGAGAGGTTTAGCTCTGTGATATAATGGGGGTTATATTTTAAGAGGGAGAGAACTTGAGCTCTTGAAATTATAGGGTTATATGATAGAGGAGAGAAGCTGAGCTCTGTGATATATAGGGTTATGTTATAGGGGAGAGGCTCTGAGCTCTGTGATATTAGGGTTATATGATAGAGGGAGAGAAGCTGAGCTCTGGGGATATATAGGGTTAAATGATAGAGGAGAGAAGCTGACTCTGTGTATATAGGTTATATGATAGAGGAGAGGAGCTGAGCTCTGTGATATAAAGGGTTATGATAGAGGAGAGAAGCTCAGCTCTGTGATATATAGGGAGGAGAGAAGCTGAGCTCTGGAACTATACATGCTGTGCTTACCTCAATCTCTTGGAAGGAGCTGTTGATCATGGCAATCAGCATGTTTAATAGAACAATCACCATAGTAACATTGTACACCCCGTATAGGACATATCCAATATTTTCTATAAATTTGTGTCCATAGTTAATGACGACAGACTTGACTTCAGAAAGTCCAAATATAGCCCAGAATAAAGTCTTAAAACTTTCTTCAACTCTTAAAAGAAGAAAAAAAAAGAAAATCTTAATCAGGTTGTAATTCTCTGTGGAAAATCAGCAATGTTCATCCATTGTGAGTACAATTTACTCTGGGCTGTGGTCACATGCATCTGGCTTCTCTCCAAAGGGTTATATTACAATCTCATAGGATTGCTTCATGGGGGTTTGTAATGATAATTGACCACATCCTGCTGTTAGACTAGTGTATTATATTGCACTGATTTTAGCAGAGCTGATTTTCTAATTTGACTCTGGAGCTGTATTTTTTGTATTGTGATTACAAATGATTTCAAAGAGGAAAACTTAACTAGATGCTGATCGCCCATACACTTTAAACATCCGGGCAGTTGACATCTTGTAGTGCGCACAGCTGCACATTAATTGACCCTTTTAGGGATTGGAGAGTCGACTGTCAACGGCATGATTTATTACCATCCCTACCTTCCCAAGCACTGTATACATAGTGCTCGAAGAGAGATGTACATACAGTTCAGCTGGAAGCCTTTAGGCTTCCTGCTTCGCAGCCCTTGCAGGCACTTGATCTCCAGAGCATGGTAACTGCAGGAGCTGCTGGATCTTATCTGACCTTAAAGGGGTTGTCTCACTACATCGATTCATCTTCTCAGTCCTGTTTTCTCGGTTTCATTCTTGAATTCACAGGCATGTTTACTGTCTACTTTTGGCCTGCAGTAATGAGCTGCTGAGGACACCAGGTCTGTAGCTATAGCAACCAGCACTGGCAGCCTATCAGGAGAGAGAGAACAGGTCTGTGGCTACAGCAACCAACAATGTCAGCTCTTGTCAGCTCCTCACACAACAGTCTCCAAGATTTCTCTCGTGCTTCCCCCACACTCTGGAACTCACTCCCCAACAAATCAGACTCTCCCTCACTTTCAACAGCTTCAAAAGCAACCTGAAAAAACCCCTCTTTTCAGGATAGCCTATAACCTATAGTAACCCCACTGTCACAACACCCATCACAAACATGTCTGCCCCTCACCTTCTCTCTCCTCCTCCCTTCCTTGTAGATTGTAAGCCCTCGCGGGCAGGGTCTCTCTCCCTCTGTACCAGTTGATAGTCACAGATTGTCACTATTGTATTTGTTTGACTTATGTTATGTATGTAACCCCCTGAATGTAAAGCGCACTGGAATCAATAAAATAAATAATAACACTGGCAGCCTATCAGGAGAGATGGAACAGGTCTGTGGCTATAGCGACCAGTACTGGCAGCCTATCAGGAGAGATTAAACAGGTCTGTAGCTATAGTGACCTGAGGAGCTGATGCAGCCCATACAAGAGGGGATATCTAGGAATAGTTAGGACACTGTCAATGGACACATATTGCAAACTGACTTGTTTTTTCAAGATCTTTAATATAAAAAGCAGCAATCCTTGTAGTGAGACAACCCCTTTAATTCTTTCTGCAGTCAGTGCTGTTAACTGTGTTTCCCCTCTAACTGTGGCTATTATACCAGCCCTAGTTACAGGTGAAATTAACACCCTCCCCCAAAAAAAGATATGCCCCCCCTTCTCCCCTCCTCCCCCCGTAGACATCTTTTCTGTCCATATGTTCATGTTCACATGAATGATTTGCACTGCTGAACCAACATGGAATTCACGCCTAAAATCCGCACCAGTAAGTGATTTTCGGAGAGACAGATTTTCAGCCTTCTATATGCTATAATCTGAGGTGAGGATTCAGAGCAGAATTCGCCTCAAGAATAGACATGATTTTTTCCATTGATGAAAAAAGTCAGCATGGCATGCACAGCAGCGCGGATTTTCCAGTGGACACAATCAGGGCTGTCTTAACACCATCATGGGCCCCCGGGCAGAGCTGTGCACTGGGGTGGGCTCACAGTACGATATTACATTGGTTCAAGGTATCCATTGGGATACCATGAAAAAAAGATACTGGAGAAAATACCATACAAAGCCATTGGGGATAATAACTATGCTATTAAGTCCTGTAAAATAAGTGTATGCACTGAGAAATAGAGCAGAATGTATCCCACACAGGGCTACACCTGCTCTATTATTCCCTATGAATCTGTTGCAGTATCTGCCGGGGTACTTATTTTCACAATATCCTGACAGATACCTCAGGCATATACAATATCGTATTTTGAACCCACCCTTACAAGAACAATTTATTGAAAAGCAAACTCATAACATTTCCATGTGGACAGCCATCTTAAAGGGGTTGTCTCACTACAGGGATTGCTGCTTTTTATGTTAAAAAACCTTGCAAAAACAAGTCACTTTGCAATATATGGTCCAAAAAACAATATCCTACCTATTCCTTAGATATCCCCTCTTGTATGGGCTGCATCAGCTCCTCAGGTCGCTATAGCTACAGACCTGTTCCATTTCTCCTGATAGGCTGCCAGCACTGGTTGCTATATCTACAGACCTGTTCCATTTCTCCTGATAGGCTTCCAGCACTGGTCACTATAGCTACAGACCTTTTTAAACCCTCTCCTGATAGGCTGCCAGCACGGGTTTTCTATAGCTACAGACTGTTTCATCTCTCTTGATAGGCTACCAGCACTGGTTGCTATAGCTACAGACCAGGCTTCTACTGTAGCCTAGTGGAAGCCAGTCAACACGCCCCTGAATTCAAAGTGAAACCAAGAAAACAGGACTGAGGTAAGATGAATCAAGGTATTGAGACAACCCCTTTAAGCCCCAGGCCACACGGCCGCTCATATTAATTACTTATGTATAATTTGTCTTTTTTTAAATCTAGACTTTGAAAACTCTCTCTTTGAAATTGTGTGTTTTGTCATGTATACCTCTTTGTTTTTGGTGGTTGTCATTTCTGAAGTCCCTGATTGGGTTCAGCAGTCAAGGTGCCATTGTCTGACTTCACCACTCCAAGCCATTTACTTTAAATTTGGTGAAGTCCGACAATGGCACCTTGACTGCTGAACCAAACAGGTACTTCAGAAATGACGACCACCAAAAAACAAGAGATAAACAGAAGCCCCAACTTAAATACATTTTATTATATGAGTGGCTGTGGGGTCCTGGGGCTTAGGGTGGCCAAAACACATGAAATTGTTATGTTACTGATACTCCTGTAAGGTGTGTGTGTATAAAGTCCCCAGCTGACCCAGTGTTCACACAGAACAGATGACCTGTCCCCTCTTGTCTCATTTGTTGTTTATTGTAAACTTTCCCCTTTCTGCATATATATGATTTATATGCTGTGTGTATATATAATATATATATATATATTATATAAAATATATATTTAATATAAAATATATATATATACGTAGCTCCACTGTGCTCCCCGAATGTCAGCGTCCAGAGCAGACCTGGACACTCCCGGAGCACAGTAGAGCGATTTATATATATATATACAGACAAAATGGGCGTGTTTCCCGAAAATTTTTGCCGCGGCACGCGTAGCCCTCTATAATCTCCTGCTTTTTCAGTTTCAAAAGTTGGGCAACTATGATATATATATATATATATATTTAAAATTACATAGTTGCAACTTTTGAAATTGAAAAAGTATGAGGGCGGCCGCTGCAAAAATTTTCATGGGCACGCCCATCTTGTCGTGTGCCCGCCCCTTCAAAAAGCCACACCCACTCCACCAAACTGTCATAAACGGCTTTGGAAGAAAGCCCGGTAGATGCCCTTATAGCCAGGTAGTAGCCCCCCATAGCCAGGTAGTGACCTTACAGGCCGGTAGTTGCCCCCTTGTAGCCAAGTAGATGCCGCCTCTGTAGCCAAGTCGATGCCCCCTCTGTAGCCAGGTAGATGCCCCCCTTTGTTAGCCAGGTAGATGCCCCCCTTTGTTAGCCAGGTAAATGCCCCCCTTTGTTGCCAGGTAGTGGCCCCCCCCCCCCCACCCTTGTCGCCCGGTAGTGCCCCCCATAGTAGCCAGGTAGTGTCCCTCTGTTGCCAGGTAGAACCCCATTGTAGCCAGGTAGTGCCCCGTTTTTGCCCGGTTAGACCCCTCCCATTGTTTTCCAGGTAGTTTCCCCCCATTGTAGCCAGGTAGTGCCCTCCCATTGTAGCCAGGTAGTGCCCCCTCTGTTGCCAGGTAGTGCCCCCCCATTGTAGCCAGATAGTTTCCCCCCTATTGTAGCCAGTTAGTGGCGCCCCCATTGTAGCCAGGTAGACCCCCCCCCATTGTTGCCAGGTAGTGCCCCCCCCCCCATGTTTGCCAGGTAGTGCCCCCCCAGTGTTTGCCAGGTAGTGCCCCCCATTGTAGCCAGGTAGTGCCCCCCCCCATTGTAGCCAGGTAGTGCCCCCCCATTGTAGCCAAAGGGAGTGCCCCCTCTGTTGCCAGGTAGTGCCCCCCCATTGTAGCCAGGTAGTGCCCCCCCATTTTTGCCCCGTTGGGCCCCCCCCCAATTGTAGCCAGGTAGTGCCCCCATTGTTAGCCAGGTAGACCCCCCCATTGTAGCCAGGTAAAATAAAATAATAAAAGCCACTTACCTCACCAGGCTCCTGCAGCTCCGGACATCTCCCGGCCGACTGAGTAGTCTCAGCGTCGCAGGGGGAGTGAGTGCAGAAGCGCGTCACACCCCCTGCGACACTGACCTGTATGTACAGCGCACACCGGCCGGCGCTGTACATACAGGGGGAGAAGGGAGGAGGGGAACGATCCCTCCTGCCTTCTCCCTGTACTGCTGACTGATTGTGCGGCTGCGGCCACACAAGTCAGTGAGACTCGCCGGGCGGGTGAGCGGCCGCTGCGGCCGCTTCACCTGCCGGTAGGAGCGGCCCTGCGGCGCCAGAATAGCGCACCTGTGGTACTCTGGCGCCGCGGCGGGAGAAATGCCAACTCTGCCGGGAGGGCGGGGACCCCAATTAGCAGGTGTGTATATATATACACTGCATATAAATCATATATATGCAGAAAGGGGAAAGTTTACAATAAACAACAAATGAGACAAGAGGGGACAGTCATCTGTTCAGTGTGAACACTGGCTCAGCTGGGGACTTCATTTGTATTCACTGATCTCCAGGTCTTATCAATGAATGCATTTGGAGGGATAGGTGTTAAGATTAGCCTGAGTGCCCAGGTCTGCTCTGGATGTGGCAGGGAGCTGGACGCTGCACATTCCGGGAGCACAGTGGAGCTATGAATTTATTTAAGGAGCTGTCAGCGGCTTCTCACACTGCTTGCCGCCTTCTCCTCTCCGCTGTGGTCAGTTTGAAGAGCAGGAGCTCACGGTCCCGGCCCCCCTCCCCCCGCTAAGCACAGAGCAGGAGTTGACAAGGAGGATGGCTGCAGCCTGGGCCTTGCTTGTCTTCAGTGGCGGGCTGTCCTACCGGCGCTATGAAGAGTAAGGCAGGAGCCGCAGGACACAGCAATAGCAGGGGCCGCATCAGCGCACACGGAGCATCGCTGAAGCCCGGCCCCTGCTCTGTCTGACTGCCGCGCCGCCCTGTCTGCGCTGCAAAGAGTAAAGCGCGCAGGCACAGCGCAACAGGGTAGCACGGCAGTCCCTGGGTGTATTCACTGCCACTGGGCAGGGTAGGCAGCTGACCGACAGGGCCCCTGAGCTCAAGGGGCCCCCAGGCAAGTGCCTACCTAGCCCAATGGAAGAGACGGCCCTGGTCAGGGGCGGATCTACCGGGGCAGCAGGCGTAACAGCTGCTACAGGCCCCCGCGTCGTACATCTGCTACCCCAGTAGCTTCTTCCCTGGGCCCAGCCAGCAATGAACGTAATTACTGTTCACTATCTGCAGGCCCAGTGATCGGGGCAGAACTATGGGGCTTGATCCTGTCTCAGCACACCGGGTCCCTCTGTCCCGAGCCTACTGAGGCAGGACTGCCTGCACTCCGCTCTGCTAATCTGCCAGGGAAGCCTAAAGCCTTAAGCTTACCAGGTGCCGGCCCACAGTGCTGACGTGGGCAGAGCAATGATGTCATATCATCACGCCGCCCGCGCCTGTCTCAGAGGCCAACTGGTCACTCGTCGCGTCGGGGGTTTGTGGATTGTGGTGAGTTAGCTATTTCTTTTTTAACACTAATGGAAACTACCTAAAACCTGCCTACCCTATATAGGGCCCCCTATAGCCTACCTAAACCCTGCCTACCTCTATGGAGCCCTGTATAGTCTACCTGAACTCTGGCCATAGCTGTAACACAATCTCCAGGGTGTGAATCCTCTGTTCCTCCCCTCTAGGAGACTGGGCCTCTAAGCTAGGGTGTGTACCCGCACTCCCACCTCTGGAAAGTTTATACAGAGGTTGGGGACAGTGAAGGAGGTGCTGTAGAAGTGTAGATTCTGAGATATTTGTGTCCAAATCTGCAGGGACAAGTGGTGGCCAGGAGAAGTCATTGTGGCAGTCTGGACCAGATGCAAAATAAAAGGGAAAGTCAACGACTCGTCAGACACGTCACCTGTGAGTCACAAGATGTAACTGCACTGTAATCACTTATACGTTTGAAGAGCCTGTGTACACTGTTATCTACCAATAAATGGTCACTGTATGGTGGTAATGTACAGTCTGTAGGGCACCTGTGCACACTGATAACTACCACTATATGGCCACTATATGGCAGTAATATTGGTGTTTGTATACTGATCTTTATTCAGTAATATTATAGGGGTATTATTCAGTCACTATTTAGTGGTAATTTCTGGTCGTCTTCTGGTGGTATAATTGGGTCCTTATGTAGTAACATTATTAGTAATGTTTAGTAATATTGGTCTTGGTATAGTGGGATTTGTTTGGTAGCAGTATGATGGTGATAAGTATATGTATGATATGTAGTTTACTTGCTCCTTGTATTATTTAGTAACTGCATGACTTAATATGTTCATGGTCAGGGAGGCGGGAGGGGGCCCTATCCAAAAGTTTGCTAGGGGCCCAGGCTTCTCTAGTTACGCCCCTGTATGGAGCTCAGAGGTTGAGGGGGCCCCACTGAGGTACAAGCACATTGGTCCATTTTATATGAAATAAGTAGATACTTGCTTTCTGTTCTCCAGCACTGCTATGTGGCTTCTCTGATACATGGCAGTATTATTTATACCTTTAATTATTGCTATTTATGCTGCTGTTTTAGTTTGTTGTCATTAGGTGATGGGACGCCATCATTCTCATTTTGCTATGGGGCCCTGTGAATTCTAGTTCCTCCTCTGTGTGCAATTCACTCATTCTCATTCAATTCAATGGAGCTGAGCTGCACTATCAGACATCACCCATGAACATGTGGGGAGCCATTTCGGACCTAAAGCAGCCATACTTTCTCAATTCTGTTCGTATGCTTGCTAACATACTTTGTATTTCAGGTCCTGGTCTTAAATAAAGGAAGCAACTCCACACAGGACCCCATCTACTGAGTCTCTGATAGCAGCTATGTGACTGTTCTTTGTAGGATCTGTAGTCTAAGGGGTCTGGTACTAAATTTGTTTCACTGCTTGTCTTGCCAATGTTGCTGCCTGCTACTTCCAACAGATGGAGCTCATTGCATATGGTGCTTCCTGAAGTAACAATGGCCTCAGAATACAATATTTTCAACATACAATGCTCTTTCCTGGGATATTGTATGTTGATTATGGTTTCAAGATACAATGGGCGACATGTCGCATTATGGGTTTCCCATTTTTTGGTGTATTTTGCGCCACAAAACTGACGCCCTATTCTCTACATAAATGAATTGTAGTACACCAAAACAAGGTGCATTACACGTCAGGCACAACACATTTGAATGCGCCTTAAGTATGCATATCAAATATGCTAGTAATGATATGAGTGATTGGCGGTCTAGTAGCTCCTCTCTACAGTACAGTGCGGTACTACATGTCCTGTACTGCTCTTACATGTGTTAGTGAGGTGCATGCAGTGATTGGTGATCTAGTCGCTCCTCTCTACAGTACAGTGCGGTACTACATGTCCTGTACTGCTCTTACATGTATTAGTGAGGTGAGTGCTGTGATTGGTGGTCTAGTAGTGCCTCTCTACAGTACAGTGCGGTACTACATGTCCTGTACTGCACTTACATGTAAAAGTGACGTGCATCCAGTTATTGGCGGTCTAGTAATACAGTACAGTGCGGTACTACATGTCCTGTACTGCTCTTACATGTATTAGTGAGGTGCATGCAGTGAATGGTGGTCTATAGCGCCTCTGTACAGTACAGTGTGGTACTACATGCCCTGTACTGCTCTTACATGAATTAGTGAGATGCATGCAGTGATTGGTGGTGTATAGCGCCTCTCTACAGTACAGTGCGGTGCGGTGCTACATGTCCTGTACTGCTCTTACATGTATTAGTGAAGTGCATGCAGTGATTGGTGGTCTAGTAGCGCCTCTCTACAGTACAGTGCGGTACTACATGTCCTGTACTGCTCTTACATGTATTAGTGAGGTGCATGCAGTGATTGGCGGTCTAGTAATACAGTACAGTGCGGTACTACATGTCCTGTACTGCTCTTACATGTATTAGTGAGGTGCATGCAGTGATTGGCGGACTAGTAATACAGTACAGTGCGGTACTACATGTCCTGTACTGCTCTTACATTTATTAGTGAGGTGCATGCAGTGATTGGCAGTCTAGTAATACAGTACAGTGCGGTGCTACATGTCCTGTACTGCTCTTACATCTAAAAGTGAGGTGCATGCAGTGACTGGTGGTCTATTAGTACAGTACAGTGTGATACTCCATATTCTTTACTGCTCTTACATGTATAAGTGCAGTGCATGCAGTGATTAGCGGTCTAATAGCTCCTCTCTACAGTACAGTGCAGTACTTCATGTCCTGTACTGCTCTTACATGTATTAGTGAGGTGCAGGCAGTGATTGGTGGTCTAGTAGCATCTCTCTACAGTACAGTGCGTTACTACATGTTCTGTACTGCTCTTACATGTATTAGTGAGGTGCATGCAGTGATTGGTGGTCTAGTAGCGCCTCTCTACAGTACAGTGTGATACTACATGTCCTATACTGCTCTTACATGTATTAGTGAGGTGCATGCAGTGATTGGTGGTCTAGTAGCGCCTCTCTACAGTACAGCGCGGTACTACATGTCTTGTACTGTTCTTACATGTATTAGTGCAGTGCATGCAGTGATTGGTGGTCTAGTAGCGCCTCTCTACAGTACAGTGCGGTGCTACATGTCCTGTACTGCTCTTACATCTAAAAGTGAGGTGCATGCAGTGACTGGTGGTCTATTAGTACAGTACAGTGTGATACTACATATTCTTTACTGCTCTTACATGTATAAGTGCAGTGCATGCAGTGATTAGCGGTCTAATAGCTCCTCTCTACAGTACAGTGCAGTACTTCATGTCCTGTACTGCTCTTACATGTATTAGTGAGGTGCAGGCAGTGATTGGTGGTCTAGTAGCATCTCTCTACAGTACAGTGTGATATTACATGTCCTGTACTGCTCTTACATGTATTAGTGAGGTGCATGCAGTGATTGGTGGTCTAGTAGTGTGTCTCTACAGCACAGTGCGATACTACATGTCCTATACTGCTCTTACATGTGTCAGGATGAGCAGCTCCTCTGGGCACCAGGTGAGGGACCCATTTTCTTTTTTTCTGGTACATTGTGTATAAAGTATATGACCAATAGAATCTCCTGTCCTCATCACAGAAAGTGATTTCCAGCTTCCAGCAGCTCTCTCTGATGTTATATGGACGGACACACTTTATCTGGATCAGTATCTGCTTCATTTTCTTTTACCTTCATTTTGAATTATGTTGGTGACATTTTGGGGCCTCAGAACTAATTACCAATTTTCCATAGTGTTATAATCTCAACATACTATGGTCATCCTGGAACCAATTTATATTGCATGTTGAGGGACCATAGTATGTTTATATAGCTCCCATTGAGTTTAAGCTGTATAGATTCACATGCAATTAGCTCCAGCTAGTGGTGGACAGATGGAGCCAGAATATTATAATTTTTTAAAGGGGTTTTGCCATGATCTCATTTCATACCTCCTGCATCCTGCTCTTCAGCTCTGTGTGCTCAGAAGGGGGCGTATATGATTTGTTTGAATTGCATATCGTGTGACAATGTTGCAAAGTTACAATGTAGCGCAGAGGTTAAACTTTTGCCTCCAGGCACAAGGGTCCTCAGTTCAAATCCCCGCAGGAACCAAACCTGTGCATTTTTTTTCTCTTTATCCTGATTGAGATTTCTTTTTTTAATTTATTTGCACTGTTTGACTAATTACTAAGGAGCACAGAGGACAGGAGTAGAATGACAGCACCCGGGGTTTGAACACTCAGTAGCTTCCTAGGAGGAGAGGTGATGTCTGAGAATGTGCGACCAGGACTGAGGAGCTCACAGCCCTGGTCGTATCCCCTGGAGACGAGCTGTAAACAATGGATCAATAAAGGAGGAGCTAAAACAAAAACGGTGCAGAATTTTTAATAATGATGAATGCTGGAAATGTTTATTATTTAATTTACAAACTTCCCATGTCAATTTTACTTTGTGGCAAAACCCCTTTAAGTAAGAAAAACACACAGACATTTTACTTAGGAAGCAACAGCAAAACGGTCTAGTGAAAGAACATTGTAACTTATGAAATAAACTCTTACGTGGTAAAGGCATCATTTTGCTTGGCTCCAAGATAATAAGAGTACAGGTTGAACATCCCAATCATGAAGGCCACAAATACCATGATGAAAATGACCATGAACTTGAAGATGTCCTTCACCGTCCTTCCCAATGATATCTGTAAGGGTCCAAAGCTTTCATTGGCTGGTAGAATGTAGGCAATCCGAGAAAAGCTCAGAACAACAGCAATGGCGTAAAGGCCCTCAGAGATGATTTGGGGATCAGATGGCAGCCATTTTATTCTAGCTAGAAGAAAGAATGATGAAAATAAGCAAAATTATTTATAAGCAAAATTCAGAGAGGAAAACTACAGAATCCATCTAAATTCAAAGTCTTTTTACGTCCCCCAGCTGACAAATTCAGTAATACATTCTAGAAGCAATAACAGAGATTCAGCACAACACAGAATTATAAGAGAAGATACTTTAGTCTTACTATTCCTCAAGGGAAAAAAATGACTAAAACACATCAGGAATGGCCACAGGTCCTCTAAAAGGGTTATTCACTGCTTTACTTTACTTCACGTGATAGGAAGTTTGTTGTCTTGACCCACAATGGGGCCTACTACTCCTACTACTGTAAGCTAACTGGTCTGAAGGGCCAAGTCCTTGCTCCCAAAAGACTGAACTGAAAATGTATGGTAGTGTTATGTGGGCATGTTATGGTAATATCATTTCAATACTGTATGGAGGTATTATTTAAGACTGTAAGTTCGTATGATTTGGGCACTATATAGCAGCTATGGTGTGCCAGTATTATATGTGATCAATTTTTGGCATCATAAGACCATACTTGAGACTATTGGGTGAAAAGTGCTTATAGTATGTATATGTATTGGGCAGTAAATGGTGCCATTAGCTGATTTCTGAACTGAATAATGACAGTGGTGATCTGTGTGTGGCGGAATAAATTGAGCACTAAATGGCAGCATTAATTAAGCATTGGATATTAAATGAGAATGAAGTAGCAGCATAAACTGATCTTTGGGGGTCTTTAACTCAGCACACAATTTCAGAATTAATGGAGCACTTTATGGGAGTAATTACTGATTACAGAATGCTAGAATTAGATGTATTCTAAATGGTGTTAACTGAACGTGATAAAGTGGCAATAACTGAGCGCTAAATGACACATTAATTAAGCACCAAATAGCAGTGTTTAACCACTGGTTGTGCATTAAACGGGTTGTCTGCTACATAAAATGTTTTCAGAATAGCCGAGAATGGTGTAAAGTAATACCCCAAAGGTACCCTTCTGTACTTGCTGAGAATTATCGTGAGCGCAGCAGAGGATCTGTAAGGTAAGAATGAAAAATTATTTTCTACGATTTTGAGCAACTCTAAAACCATTTAAAAGGGGTTCTACCACAAAGGTATTTCACATCTTGTTGTCCTCTCTTCAGTTTTCAGTGTCTTCAAAAGGGGTGTGTATAATCTGCTTGAACTGCCTATCATGTGACCCAGCAGGCTTGACATCACCATGCCTTTCCCCACAGTGTGCTCACTCTTGAGTCTCTAGTTAAACTAAGGTCTCTTTATGTAAAGTCAAGTAATCTAAAATACAAGAGATATGAGTAGCTACAACATAACTAAGTGGTTTGCACTTCTGCTTTTCAGCATAAGGGTCCTAGGTTCAAATCCCTGCAGGAACCAAACAGGTGGGCTTTTTTTTCTCATTGCACATACCGGATTGAGGTTTCTTTCTTTTTTTGGGGGGGAAGGGAGTGGAAGGGTTGAAAAAAATGCTTATTTCTAGTTTGACTAATTACTAAGGAAAAGAGAGGGCAGGAGTAGAATAACAGCACCTGGGGCTGAATAGTCGCTCAGCAGTGAGTGTGTGTGATTACTAAGCAGGGAAGAGACTGACAGTAGCGGCCTGAGAGGAAAGTATGTCTGAGCATGTGCAGAAAGACTGAGGAGCTCTTGTCACTGGTTGTATCCTGTGGAGATGAGCTGTACCCTATAGATCTATAAGGGAGCAACTAAAACAAAACTGGTGCAGAATTTTAAATTATGATGAATGGTGACAAATGTTTATTACTTAATTTGCAAGCTTCCCACATCAATTTTACTTGGGGAGCAAGCCCCTTAAAAGTTGCCAGACAACCTCTTTAGAGGATGTAAGGCATCTTGTAGCTGTATTGGAGTATTTGGTAGGTACTGTATGATTGGAGGAAATCACAGTTGTATCCTCCCCCCTGGGGTTGACTTTTACAGAGTAGATAAACATTGACAAAAATGTCTGTACCTTTTTGTTAAAAAAAAGAAGAAACCACAGTGTTCATTGTAATAACTTGAAACAGACAAAACCAGTAAAAACAGACATTGGGGGAAATGTCTGAAAACTCTCTTGGTCTAAGACTTTTCTTGTTGTCCACAGTAACCAATCAGTGTTCCCCTTTAATTTCATATAGAGCTCTGAAAAATGAAAGGGGCGCTCTATTTGGTTGCTATGGGCAACAAGAAAAGTCTTAGACCAAGACAGTTTACAGACATGCCCCCCATTGTTTTTTAATTTTTTTTTTGGTCGAACCACAACATCAAAGCAAACTGAATAAACTATCCTGGACAAAAATGATGATGCCCTTAAGTTAATATTTGGTTGTACAACCTTTTGACCCAATAGCTGTAAACAAATGATCTCTGTGACTCTCAATGAGACTTCTGCACTGTCCACAGGTATTTGGCCCATTCCTTGTGAGCAAACCGCTCCACTGTCTCAGGTATAGAAGTGCCTTCTCCAGGTTGCAAATTTTATTTCCTTCCACAGATATTCAATAGGACTTAGATCAGGACTCACAGAGGCCACTTTAAATAGTCCAATGCTTTGCTCTTAGCCAGTCGTGGATGTTTTTAGCTGTGTGTTTTTGGGTCATTATTGGGCCATCCTATAGATCTTAACTAGTGATGAGCGATTGTGTCAACTATCGTTATCGATTCGATAGTCGATATCAGCAATTATCATGACGATATCCGATAGTCGATAATAGATTATCGCCGATGACCATTAAAGTCTATGGGAGAGGAACAACACCTTCATTTCTTACAACCCAAACGGGGCTGGAGAAGCTGGAATTAACCTCCACAACAGTCAAATGGATACGTGCTACATCTTAGGCAACACACTTATGTTATAAAAGCCACAGAAAAAAAATCACACACCATTCACTATCCCTGTCTTGTACCACAGCATGACCCTTAAACCTGCATGACCCACAAATTAAAAAAACATAATTTTACTTGAACTGGACATTGACTATCCCTGTCCTGGACCGCAGCATGCAGGTTGCATTAACCACTGAAGAACAGATTGGTTACGCTGTTCGTTACTGAGATTCACAGGGCCCTGACCCAGCGATGACAGGCCTGACGGTCCTGCAACCGACGATCCGCTGGCATGCATGTTGTCGCCAGCACTGGAAGTAGCACCTTCTCTCGTACCTCTACCTCCATGTTCTACCCCCCTCTTTTGCTCGCTTACCACCTGCATTTCGCTCCATGTTCAGAAAGATAAAAATTTAAGAAGGTATGGAAGAGTTTTTGACAGTCTCTTATTGAAAGACGGCAAATCACAGCTATTCTTAAATCCCTCTAATTTCCTACAGTCAACTAGGATTAGAAACAGAATTGTTTCTATCGAATACCTGTGAAATGCGGTCTGGTGGAAGAACCGTAAGACAAAATCAATAGTGTTCTTCCTTCAGTCTCAGGGATTTACAACTGCCCAGTAGGACTAGGAATTGATAGTTTTAAAAAAAATATCATACAAGTGCGCTATCTGCGCAAAACTGAGATTCACCGAGCGCAATAAAACTATTCAGAAGTTACATGGATAAGAAATTGCGTTTTTTGCAGCAATGACACACGAGAACAGTTACTAGAAAATTTTTTCTATCACAATTGTCGTACAACGTGGCTATTTGAAAAAAACTAGGGGCGCACCACGTGCATACAGCTATTTAAAAGTTATACGGATAACAAAAGGTGGTTTTTGGACAAATAAAATATAACAGCAGTTACCACAAAATTTCTGTATCCAAATTTAAGTACAAGGTAGCTCTTTGAAAAAACTGGGACATACAAAATAAAAGGTAAAATTTCACCTCGGGTGCTAGGTGTGCTGGCCAAAAAGTGGTAAAAAAAAGCCATCTCAATGCAGGTTCAAAGCAGAGTCTGGGCTGCACAATATACACCCTGCTTTCCAAAGCCTGTCTGTCCGTCCATCCGTCCGTCCGTGCCCACCCCTCCTCGTGGTTAGATGCTTCTTTAAAAGTCTCGGTCTAACTTAGAACTGAAAGTCTCTAATCTACCTATTTTCTAATGTTCACAGCTAAAAGTATAGTTGTCTGTATGAATAAAGAGAAGAACTCTGTCTCTGAGCTGAGCTGTATTGAGAGAGATCTAGCACACGTCTTGCTCTAGTGTTAGACACTGAAAGACTGATGCTGAACAGGAAACGCTGTTCTATGCAAAACGAGGTCATGTGATTTTTCCAGCCAATGACAACCATGCACATCAGTCATGACGTCGCACACACAGCTCACCCTGCTCAATGCTCTAAGCTGATTGGCTGGCCGCCAAAATGACAGGAAACGCTGAAAATGGCGCAATAGTAATAGATTATCTGCAGATTGTCACCTAAATTATCGCGTGATCGGAAATTTCCGATCAGACTAAAAATCGTGCCAGAAATGTTGTGAAATATGGAAAAATTTCCATTTTCAAAGTTCCTTAATTTCTGCATGTAAAACAGATAGTTATGTCAGACATATTAGTTTATAACTAGCATGTACCAAATGTCGCCTGTATGTTGGCATCATTTTTATAAATATCTTTGTATATGTTACGACATAAATGGACTAAATTTAAATGCAATTTTTCACATTTTCAAAAAATTTTGCAACACAGATTGTTTTATGGACCAGTACAGTTCTGACATGATTTTAAGGGATCTCTATGTTAGACACCCCCATCAATGATTTTTGGCTGTATGGCAGGGCATACAGGGGAGGGAGCACTGTTTAGCTTTCAGAATGCAGAATGTCACATTTCCAAAGCCCCCAAAGTACCAGAACAGATATAACCTTCCAAAATTCACCCCATTTTGCAATCAATACCCCTCAGTGAATTAATCTAGGTTTAAATTGTGTATTTTAAGCCCATATGTGTTTCACAGGTTTTTTTTTAGCATTGGATTGTGAAAATGGAAAAAAAACAGCAATTCCAACCAATTTCAATTTTATATAGTGTTTTAAGTTTTATTACTTTTACACAATAAAAATGCTTTTGTAAAAAATTGCTTTTTTATGTTGTCATAATATAGTTTCAATAGTTTCATAGTTTGTAAGGCTAAAAAAAGACAAGTCGTCCATCTAGTTCAGCCTGTTGTGCTAAGGTGTTGATCCAGAGGAAGGCAAAAACCCCCAATGAGGTAGAAGCCAATTGTCCTCATTTTAGGGAAAAATTCCTTCCTGACTCCAATCTGGCAATCAGAAAAATCCCTGGATCAATGACCCCTCTCCTGAATCCTAGTCACTATAACTTGTTATATTATTATATTATATTATATTATATTATATAATATGACAGCCATAACTGTTTTATATTTCTATGTATAGAGCTGGTTAAGGGCTTGTTTTTGCGGTATGAGTTGGCATAATTTTAGGATTCATATGACACTTTAAAAGTTTTTTATCAAGGATTTTGGGAGGCGGAATGAACAAAATATTCTGGTAGTGTTTTTTTTTTTTTATTATTTCAGTGGTCACCATGGGGTACACAGACAGTCCCACGTGACATCACGCCTAGTCTTTGACCCACTTTTTCTCTTAAAGTATGTTTATATGTGTATTTTCTGATTTTATCTTCCTTCTGTAGTCATTACTTTAATAAAAGTTATTTTTTATTTGTCTTTCCAGTGAACATATGAAAACTTTTTTGAGTTCTGTCAATATTGGTGAGTGGTTTATGTATGCATTGCCACCATTGGCGTCAATTTCTTTCACTATGAAAAAGGTGAGAAACCCGCGCTAATCCGCATGGGTGCAGAGGCAAATCATCCATGCTGTTTCCCCGCTACATAAGGTTGGGGGAAGTAAAAGCATGGATGAGAGCTTTAACTGAAGTGCTGGATGTCCCCTCAGTTTACATGCAATGTGTCTGAGTCTCCTTGCCCCCAGTGCTGTGATTTTCACTCATCCGCAAATGTGCAATAGCATATTCAGGTTTAAACGGCCTGGAGAGTTTAGATGTAATGTGCCTGAATGTCCATTCCATCTATGCTATAACGTTCATGCTCTTTATCCCCCGAGGCGCAGTAGCATATTGGGACAAAAATGCCATCGCCTAGAGCCTCTACTGTTGCACTTGATGTCCCCTAGCAGTCAGCTAACAATTGCCATGAGCTTTGGAGACCAGCGCATGCGCAGTAGCATGTTGGGAGCAGCTTGAAAGAGATCTGCTATTGAACATACCCTGGTCTCCGAGGCTCATGGAACTTGTTAGCTGACTGTTAGGGGACCTCAAGCGCAGGAGCTAGCCCAAATTATTTTGTAGGCCTTATATGGCACCCAGGCTGGACATTCCCCACCCCTGCATTGTGGGATACTGAGTTGAGAAACACTGGTGATTTTTAGCAGAAAAGCTGCAAGACAACAACCTATATTGTGTGTCTAAATATGTTTTGCATACCACCTGAAATAACTTCATTTAGAAAACAGGAATTTGCAATGGGTCACCTTGGACCACAGAACAATTAACAACAAGTAACAACATTTGTGCGCTGAACTATTCAGTGGAAAATCTGCGGAAGCGATCTAAACCCCTTCATATCTGGATATTCAGCAGGCATTGCATTACATTTTCTCTCCTAATTATTCTTAATTTATGTCTTGAGAGACGTTTTCAGTGTATTCACAATCAAATTGATTGCCTTTGAAATAGCATCAAATAAACCCCAAATGCTTCATTTCCTTTTATAAGTAAAGTCCGCACTTGGATAAATTACATCTTTCAAGTCTTTTTGTGATTTCATGTAATAGAGACCAGAATAAAAGACGCCGATGCTTATTTCACTGCAGTGCACACTGCACTTCGAAATCAGCCAACTATAGGGTCACATTCATAATACAGTCAGTCAGGAAATGGCCAAAATCTAGTGGCCAATAACATACGGACATACAGGGATTTGGTGTAAAAAAAGATCTAGTGGTGTGCCCCTGCCCTAAATCCATCATTGTGCTCTGCCTGGGGCCTATGATGCTGTAAAGATGGCCTCGTCTCCGTTATTTCTGCTAAAAATATTTGCTGAATGCGTCAGCTGTGCTTTGCCATCTAATACAGACACAAATCGGCTTTCCCAACCCAACTTTTTCTCCACCATATTTACTGAGGAAAATGACCTTCCTGTTGATGAGCAGAGGGATGAGGTAAACTCCACCTTAAATGTTTCTTGCCTAACCGAGAAAGACGTGCAGCTCTGCAGCAGATCCCCGGGTCCTGATGGCACACACCCCCGTGTCCTAAGGGAGTTAAGTGATGTCATAGATAGGCCCTTTTCTTAATATTTATGGACTGTCTAATAACAGGGTATGTCCCAAAGGATTGGCGCATAGCAAATGTGGTGCCAATATTCAAAAAGGGGTCAATAAGTGATCCAGGAAACTATAGGCCAGTAAGCTTAACCTCTGTTGTAGGTAAATTGTTTGAAGGTTTTCTCAGAGATGCTATCCTGGAGTATCTCACTGAAAATAAATGTATAACGCCGTTCCAGCATGGGTTCATGAAGGATCGGTCCTGTCAGACTAATCTCATCAGCTTCTATGAGGAATTTAGTGCTAGACTGGATCGGGGTGAGGCAATGGATGTAATTGAAATTTTTCAATAGCATTGATACGGTGCCACATAAAAAGGTTGGAAATTTTAAATTGAGAAGCTTGGACAGGGGAAAATGTTTGCAAGTCGAAAGAACTGGCTCAGGTGAAAACAAAAAAGGGGGGGAATTAATGATACATATCAATGGATGTTGTGGGTCCCAGGGGCAGTATTGGGCCTTATTCTCTAAAATATATTATTAATGATTTTCACATGGATTGCACAGAAAATATCGTCTTTGCAGATGTACTAAGCTTTTTTAAAGTAATAAAACAAAAATTTTTTATTAAAAGGGATTGGATGGGTTTGGAGGCCTGGTACAGAAGTGGCAGATGAGTTTTAACACAGATAAAAGAAAGTTTATGCAAAGGGGGAGGAAAAACCTTCCTGTTTTTTGTTAAAGAGAAAAAATATTGGATAAAGTGTAGTGCACAGTAAATTTAATTGTACAGCCATGTCAGGCAGCGTGCCAAGGAAAAAAGATCAGGGGGTGTATTAAAAAGGGACATGGGCACATGATGGAACATTTTTCTCCCATTTAAAGTCAGGGTTAGCCACACATGGAATACTGGTACGTTTTGGGCACCTGCACGGGAAAAGAATTGGAGCTTAACGGGTTTTCAAAGGTGTCAACAAAAATAATAAAAGGGGACACAATACCAGAAAGATAAGCAAGATATTATTTAGTTTTGAAAAAAAAACCAAATCGGGGTGACATTACAAATATGTATAAATATATCCAAAAAATCAATTAAAATCTTTCCAAGATCTATTTTACCAGGCTGTAACTAGAACAAGGGGGCATCCCTCTACGTCTTGAGGAACGAAAAATTTCTCTTAAACATAGAAAGGGTTCTTTTAAAAGCAGTGAGGGGCTGCGGAACTCTCGCCCCGAGAACTTGTCATAGTGAATTCAATAACAGAGTTCAAAAAGGACCTGAATGTGTTTCTAGATGTAATAATATAACAAGTTTTATAATGACTAGGCTTCTGGAGAAGGGGCGCTGAACCAGAGATTTATTCTATTTTTTCCCTACAATGAGGACACTTTGCTTTTACCACATGGGTTTTTTTTTTCCTTTTCTGCTCAATACTATAGCCAAAAATGCTCTGGGTGGACGTCATCTTTTTTCCCCCTTACCAATTTAAAATAACACTTTTACATTTTGTCTACAGAATTCTTGGGGATATATCTATGTTTTGATAAGACTGCTGGTAATGCTAATGCAATAGATGAATAGATAAGAATGAGTTATAATGTAGCCCCAAAAAATTAAAATAAAAATTTGGGTCTGCTTTTCTTTCTCTCTCCGTCAAATTTGTAATTAAAATAATGGTGCGCCAGTTTAGATCTTTACATAAAAAGAAGACGAGCCTCTGAAAATTATACAAGTCTGTTTGTATAAAGGAAAATACGTCTGGAATTCTGAGTTGCAGCCTACTCACCCAGGGTGTAGTACTTTATTTCAGGCGGCAGTGTGGCACTGGTCACGTCCTTAATATTCTCATCATCGTCAACATAGTTCTGTGCCCTGGATGCATGCCAAAAAGCCATGAACCTAGCAATGAATGACGCAGCAAAGATGGCCAGCATCCCAAAAAACCAGGGTATTCCAAGTTAAATATGATTCCCCGGGCC